>CM076578.1:45353202-45570736 GCA_034641835.2 Pinus albicaulis
ATGGAATAGCAAAGCAAATAAAGGATTGAACAACAATTCTGAAATAGAACAGCAAGTCTAAAATGGAACAGCAATTGAATAACTAAGTCCCGCAGGTTGTAACCAAACTTAATCTATTAACTCAAATGCATTCTTTGCAATCAAATAACATTCTTTCACTCTAAAAGCAATTCACACAAATCACACTAATGGAACAGCAATAACTATTAATGAATTATGGAACAGTACTGATAAATCAGAAACGCGCACAACACGAACGTTTAGTATAACAGCTCTGTAACAAAACAGTAAGAACATGCAATTAACTCTTGAAAGGATTAATAACTTGATGCGGAGTCAACACACGATTCTATCTGTAAAAAACCTCAATGATTCAATCTTTAACAAAGCATGTAATATGAACTTATAAAGCATATCAAATTACCAAATAACAATGATAAACAAACCACACAAAAGTCAAGTCGTAATGGTACAGAAGCAAGTGTCCTTCGGGGCCGGGCCCTTAGCCTCCAAGGATACACCGCTTTAAGTTAATCCAGACGCAGAGATGAAATAATCACCAAGCTTTTATTAATGCATCGGTCAAAAATACATTGAACCAGTTCTCAACGAGACTCAATAATCAAAGTTGATGTTTTACAGAAAATTACATAAAAGCGTATCCTATCTATCAAGCTAACAGTGTTGTCCCTTTATATAAAGGTGATGGCGGAGATGTCCAAGTAACATGATAAATAAAGCAGCGATCCCTCAGGATCGAAGATCCTGAGGGATTCGCCAAACTGTTAATTCTTCATCCTTTCCTTTCTTTGGCGCCGAGCTGGTGTCTTCTCCTTCTTTTCCGAGCCGATTTGCTGTAATCTATTTAGCCTTGTTTGCATTCGGTTCTCGTTCAGAGGGACAGCAGTTATCTCGACTTTGTCCTTTCCTTTGGAACGGAAATTCCTCGTTTTCTCCTTTTCCTGTACAGAAAATAACCATTATCAGTGGCTAAGTCTTGCATATCAATTCTCACATGTTTTGTTATGGTTCCTTATTACTTTCCAAATTCATGATACAAAAAGGTTCACAAATTCTATTAAAAAGCCACTGAAATAGTCATCAAAAGCATACCTAACAAGAATACACAAACCACACAGAAGTGAAGCTGTAATGGTACAGAAGCAAGTGTCCTTCGGGGCCGGGCCCTTAGCCTCCAAGGATACACCGCTTTAAGTTAATGCAGACGCGAAGATGAAATAATCACCAAGCCTTTATTAATGCATCGATCAAAAATACATCGAACCAGTCTTCAACAAAACTTAATAACCAAAGCTGATGTCTTACAGAAGATTACATAAAACGTATCCTATCTCTCTCTTATCTATCCCTAAACTAACAGTGCTGTCTCTTTTTATAAAGACGACGGCGGAGATGTCCAAGCAACTAGATAAATAAAGCAGCGATCCCTCAGGATCTTCGATCCTGAGGGATTCGCCAAACTGTTAACTTTTCATCCTGTTTTTTCTGTTGCGCTGAGCTGGTGTCCTCTCCTTCTTTCCCGAGCCGATTTACTTTGATCTGTTTCCCTATGTTTGCGTTCGGTTCTCGTCCAGAGAGACAGCAGTTATCTCCACTTTGTCCTTTCCTTTGGAGCGGCAACTCTTCGTTTTCTCATTTTCCTGTATAGAAAATAACCATTATCAGTGGCTAAGTTATGCACATCAATTCTCATATGTTTTGTTATAGTTCCTTATTACTTTCCAAATTCATGATACAAAAGGTTCACAAATTCTATTAAAAAGCCATTGAAATAATCATCAAAAGAATACCTTTTTAGTACTCCACACACCCCCTGCTTACCTTGTTTCATGTCCTCATGAAAACATTGTAGTTGACTTGTAATGCAGTGAGAGAGTATGCTGGAGAAGGAGTCTCCTGCGGAGGCCTACAACCATGTTGAGTGATTAAACAATCAAAGAACTGACCTGCTTGCCCCTCAGGCATATCATACAGGGCCTGGTATCCAGGTGCAGGGTGCCAAATAATTGGAGCGCGAAATCTATACCCTAACCAAGATGACCCTGCTTTCAGAATGCTCTGGCCATAGAGATTCAAACGGTCAGCAGCTAACTCAAAGTTCTCATACTTAAATGGTTCTCTGAGCTGGATGTGTGGATCAGAGATTCGATATCGAAATTTGGTTGCATTAATGGCCAAGTCTTTGATGGAAAGGAAATACTCTAAACTCTCTCGAATGAGTGCCTCATGCATGGGCCCTAATGTTTCAATGACACCTGGAGTCCTTATATGGTTTATATGAGATTTCCATAACTGTACTGGGTTCCTAGGCTCAGCCCTAACTCGTAAATCTAGACCATTTTCCTGACTCTGGAAAGTATCATAGGCTTTGAGCCACTTAATCTGATTAACCCCGAATGAAATGAATGCTTGGAATTGGATATCGCCAATGGAGGGGCCAGGGTTCAATTCAGTCTCCTGTCTTAGCACAAGGTCGTGCAAATAAAGTTCACACAATAATCTCTGGACTTTCACTCCATAATGTTTACAACAGTCTATAAAATCATTGACATTGTTGATTTGTATAGGGGTGCCTGCCTTAACAGCTTTTATTTGTAATTGTAAATACCGTTCTAATAAAAACAGAGCATAGTTTTTAGCAGGGGCCCTACATGCTAAAACATTATTGTATAAAGAACACAAGTCATTCATCTTTTTGATAGCAGTATCTAGTCTACAAGTTACCTGTGCGACTTCCTCTTGTTCCTTCATCCACCCTTCAAAAGCCTGGCTTTTAGATTGACTGACGTCCCTTAGTTGCTGCTGCAACTCTTCATATTTTTCTCGGGGAACCGTTTGCTCTTTAAGTTGCTCAGCTTCTTGCTATGCTTGCTTCATCATCTTGTGCAAGGATTTGGTTTTCAGATCTTTCTTCCATAGGTCAGTGGAGGCCGGGAGTTTTACCTGAACTTTCTTGTTATGCTGTTTGGAGTTCAGAACCATTATTACCCCTGAGGGTGGTGCCTCTGTCTGAATTTGCTTATCATCCTTTTCTGTTTTAACACGAACATCCGTTTGTTCCCGATCCTCAGCATCATGTGGAACAGCAGCTGGATCCTCAGGGTTTTGGTCAGCAGGCCGTTTTTTGGCCCTCTTTTTCCTCTTTACCTTCTGGTTCTTTTTCAGAATCCTAATTTGTTGTCTGAGCTGGGTTATCGTATTTAACAATTTAGTCCGTTCCTTCCGCAACTTCTTAATTTCCATCGTTTCATTTGAAGGAACAACAGTCTGTCGATGGTGGACTGGATCATGACAAGTTGCTAAATCTTCCTCTTGGGGTTCTTCCTCACTGCTCTGCTCCGGCTGTTCTGGGGTATGCATCTCGACTGGTTCTGATTCTTCCTGAGCAAATGCTGTTTCTGCTCCTACTTCCTCTAGATTTCCCTCTTGTGACATGGGAACAGATTGTTCCCATTCAATATTTTCCTCCTCTTCATCATGAACAAGCATGTTCTCTTCCTGGGGTTGGTCGTGGGGGTTCTCTGAACTAGAAGGTTGACCATACTTACTCATATTGGCTAGGATGGCGGCCAAGTCATCTTCTCCCAGTAGGTCTTGTAATGGGCTATCTTCCTGTTGTTCTATTTCCTCCTCCTGTTCAGCCTCTGCCCCCTCTTTGGATTGTTCGTCCTCAATTACCACCGGTTGGCTGGCGCTTTCCTGGAGCTTCTCCAGCCTTCCTCGTATCCGAGCCAACCGGGCTGATTTTCTGGGCTTATCTATGCTTCCTCTCATCCGAGCCAACCGAGCTGACTTTCTGGGTTCCTCTGGTTGCTCGGGTGGATCAACGGCATGCTTGCGCTTTGCCGATTCTTGGCGTGTCTCTGGTTGTTGTGATGTACTGGCAACATTTTCTCTGCGTTTTGCCGGTTGTTCTGGTGGGCTTATAGAATGTCTACGTTTCGGGGATGGCTCTGCCACTCCCCCCTCAATCATTGCAATGAGCTCTTCCCAGCTGCTCTGCTGCTGGGTAAGACCATAACTAACAACAAGTCGAATCAACCCATGGTGACTAACAATTGCCTCTACGTGATGTGCCCTTTTCATACTTTGTGCAGCATCATGCAGTAACGAGTTTAGAAGTGCCGGTAAATTCACAGAGCATCTCTGCTTTAAAACAGCTAAAAGTTTAAGGTGTCGTGGTCTTACCACGTCTTTTCTTCCTTCGCAAGTAATATAACTCTGCACCGTTCTTGCTAGCTCCGTCCAGGGTTCACCTAGGGTTGCTGGCAGAACTCCCTTTCCTTTAATCGTCAAATTCTGGCCTTCGTCCTGGAACAATTCCATGACCTTCTGTAATCGTTCCTTTTTTAAGGTCCATACCGGTCCGGTGGCTGGTAGTCCTGAGACTTCTGCAATTATGTTATCAGTGACCGGTATCCGTTTCCCTTTTACTGTGGAGTGGTCATCTTGTAAATTATGCAAGAACTCCATTGCTACTGTTTCATTAGCTTCCTGTAGGCGATTGAAATAATTCAACCATCCCGCCCTTTCCAGGATCTCCCGGGCAGCAGCGGAGATCGTCAGCTGTTGAGGCTCACTTCGAATTGCCTTTCCTCCCATGATTTCACTGTGAATTCTAAATGGAACAGCAAAGACGTTTTTGGTTTGAAACACAGAGAGTAATCGCAAGGTTTCGAGACAGAAAACACAGAGTATGCAACAGTGCAACAAAAACAACTTGTGTGAAAATAAAAATATGCCATGCCGTGAAACCATGCCAAACCGTCGTAAACTAATTTTTCCGAATGGTGAATTGACACGTAATACAGGGAATGATGAGGTTAACCTCCCCCCCCCGCAGTGTGATAGGCTGTCCCAGCCGGCAAATAAAGGAGCGGCACCCAGTCTGCAATCAAGTCAGAAAGGAACAACATGTGGAATTATGCCATGTTGAAAAAGGACAACAGATTACCGAAATCGAGGCGGAGAATTGATCGCGTATGATATAAGAGGCTGCTGTGTTATGAGTTCAGGCTGATGGATAGGGCATGTATCGTACTTGCCAATCTCAAGTGGTCATGGTCACTTCCGTTGCCATGATTGGTAATGATAAATATTCATGCGATGTATAAATTGGGAAATGACATATGATTAGTGCCTAGGATATAAGAAACAAAAGAGTGTTAGTATCTTACCCATTGGTGTAAGCAAGGTGACTTCAATACCATTAACATTACTCTGCTGCCAAGAGGTGTCCATAACCTTGGCAGAGTTGTTTTTCACCCTCGGAACCATGATCCTTTGTGTATACTTAGGAATGTTGTTATATCAGAATGTAGACCATTATGTTGGCTTGGTGACCAGTTAACCATAATGCCATTCACGAGGAAAGAGCGAAACGTGGGCAGGCCGGCTCGTGATGAGACCTCCTGTTCCAAGGTTTGTTTATTTGATATACCTTTTGGACCATATCCCTGGTGTGGTGGCCAGAATGGGTATGCCACTTCACTTCCATCCTCATGATCATGGTAGGCTGGCTCTCTATGAGACCCCCTATCCTGCATTTGACACTTGACATACTTTTTCTTTTTCATAGAATTATTTTCCTTATTTATACACAAAGGGTGGTTCAGCACTCCTTAAGAGTAGGAATGGTGGAAGAAGTCTTATTATCTCAATAGGAAGATATAAACTCTTTGCTCTTATTCCCAAGTATTAATAAAAAGTTTAAGGGAATCAGCATGATAAAGATAACCAATCAGGGCAAAATTAGTAAAACCATGTCAACAAAAGGTAAGAAATAAGTATGTCCTTCCATTTGTCCTTTTATTAATGCAGAGCCTTATAGCGATTTTATGGTTTGCAGATTTCGGTATGTTGTGTTTTTATATTTCATCGCACAAATACATAGCTGAAGCTTGAAGACTAGAAAGAAGACGGGCAAAAAGCATCCTCAATTTAAATCAGCAAAAGATATCAAAAGTATGCTAATGGTGTTTCGTTGGAAAAGCAACAACGATGGATAATAGAAAAAGGAAAAAAATGCAAATGCCGTTCCTTTGGGAAAAGGAACGGCAATCATACTATAAAACACTCAACATGCCATTCCGTTGAAAAAGACACAACAACAATAAAAGAACGTTGTTTCTTTGAAGGAAAAGGAACAGTGGTAACCAAAAGGAACAGCGAGAAATGTAACAATATCGTTTCTTTGAAAAAGGAACAGCAGAGATCCGAATGTTGTTCCTTTAGAAAAGGAACAGCAAAACAAGCAAAACCAACATCATAAAAAAACACGCATATGCTATTAGAAGAGCAAAAATCAAACTATGTGGAAGAAAAAGGAACAACAAAAATGACAAGAAAATATTCAAATCAAACTTATGTACAAGAATCACACAAAAACAAGAACTTATGTACAAATTGTAAAAGAGAATAGACCCTTAATGAATTACTGGTGAGGAAGATTTCTCTTCCTCTCCTATGATCTCCAGATCAGTATCTCGGCGTAGCTGCTGGCAGAAGGATTCCCGAGTAAGTGGTTTCTGATAGAGACGGACTCGGTGGCCATTTACCTTGAATGCATATCCAGAACCGTCAATGGTGATTAGAGTAAGGGTTCCTTTGTCATGTACCTTCTGGATTTCGTATGGTCCCAACCATCGAGTCTGAAGTTTTCCAGGGAAGTCCTGAAACCGAGAATCGTATAACAGAGCCCAGTCTCCCTCGTGGAAGACTTTGTTCTTGATGAGCGCATCATGCCATTTGGCTCACTGCTGTTGAATCAATGCTGTATTTTGTAGTGCAGAGAGCCGAATTTCGTCTAATTCATTGATTTGCTGTAGTCGATTGAGTTGTGCCTCGCTTAGATCTAGGCCAACTTCCTGTGCTGTTCGCAATGTTTGGATTTCGAATTCTATGGGAAAAATAGGTTGTTTTCCAAACACTAGTTGATAAGGTGAGTAACCGGTGGTGCTCCTCCATGTGGTTCTATATGCCCAGAGTGCTTCAGGCAGTCGGGTGGCCCAATCACGCCTATGTGACGCAATGGTTTTTGTTAGGATTGATTCTATTATCCTATTGCTACTTTCTACCTGCCCATTCGCCTGTGGGTGATATGGAGTAGTGATCTTATGCTGGACATGATAATTGTTAAGTGTTGCAGCTAATTTATGCCCAACAAATTTTGGTCCTCCATCTGTAATTATTTCCCTAGGAAGGCCATAACGAACAAATAGAAGGAACAGGAACTGTATGACAGAGTCCTCTGTGGCTCTTGGCAATGCTTCTGCCTCAACCCATTTGGTGACATATTCTGTTGCCACCAAAATATATGTTTTCTGATTTGATGAAGGGTTGATGGGTCCAACAAAATCAAGAGCCCACCACTCGAATGGTTCGATGACTAACTGTGGTTTCAGAGGCATCTCATCAGCTTGACCAGGTCGTCCTGCTCGCTGGCAGCTGTCACAGGCTTGGACAAACTTCTTTGCATCTTTGAAGATCGTAGGCCAGTAATATCCTGTCTGCAATACTTTATGTCCCGTTCTACGCTCGGCGAAGTGCCCCCCACACGGTCCATCGTGACAGGCTTTTAGGATGTCAAAGATTTCATCCTCTCTAACACATCGCCTGATATGCATGTCTGCTCCTGTGTGAAACAAATAACCTCCAATCCACGAAAATCGAGAAGTTTTCTGAATAATCTGCTTACGCTCATTAGGAGTTAAATGTTTTGGTAATTTACCTACTGCAAGGTAGTTGGCAACATCAGCATACCAGGGTGTTTGAACAGCAACAGCAAACAGGTGCTCATCCGGGAATTGGTCTTCCACTGCTGCTGCATCGCTTGATTTTGGTATTCTTGAAGAAAATCGGCTACAGGGTTTTCTTTGCCAGGGCGGTCCTTGATTGTGATGTCGAATTCCTGCAATAAGATTAACCATCGAGTTACTCTGGCATTTGTGACAGGCTTATTTGCTAAATATTTTATAGCAGAATGGTCTGTATACAAGATAACAGGGTAGCCTATGATATAATGTCTAAATTTATTGACAGCATGTATTACAGCTAGGAATTCTTTTTCAGTAACAGTGTAATTCAATTCAGCAGGGGATAAATTTTTGCTGATGTAATAAATAGCATATGGTTTTTTATCCTCTTCCTGCCCAAGGACTGCACCAATGGCTATATCTGAGGCATCAGATGATATCTGGAATGGTAGGTCCCAGTTTGGTCCTCGAAGGACTGGGGCTGTGGATACAAGCTTCTTTAGATCCTCGAAAGCATGGTCACATTTGTCTATCCAAAGAAAATCAACGTTACCAGTCAGTGCATATAAAGGAGCAGCAATGTGCGAATAATGCTCTATAAATCGTCTATAATAACCTGAAAATCCAAGAAAACTGCGTACCTCTGTTTGGGTAGTAGGAGTGGGAATAAGCAAAAGTATTTGGATTTTGGCCGGGTCTACCTGAATGCCGGCTGCTGAGACATAGTGTCCTAGGATAAGTCCTTCAGTCATCATCAAGAAACATTTTTCGTTGCTTAAGCAAAGCCTGGTGACAATGCAGCGTTTTAAGACTTTCTCTAGGGTGTCTAGAGCTGGATCAAAATCATCTCCATATGGTGTAAAGTCATCCATGTAAACTTCAAGTCCATCATTGATTAAATCTGCAAAAATACTAAGAATAGCCCTTTGAAATGTGGCAGGAGCATTACATAAGCCAAAAGGTAAAACTCGATAGGCAAATGTTCCCCAGGGGCAAGTAAAGGTAGTTTTATCCTGGTCTTCAGGGGCAATCTGAATCTGATTGTATCCACTAAAGCCATCCAGGAAAGAAAAGAACTTCTTCCCTACTAAAGTGTCCAATACTTGATCTATGAAAGGAAGAGGGAAATGATCTTTTTGTGTTGCTTTGTTAAGTTCCCTATAATCCACAAAAATTCTCCATTTCCCATTCTTTTTTGGTACCACCACAAGTGGAGAGACCCATTTACTATCAGAAATAGGGTAGATAAAATTCACATCTAAAAGCTTCTGAAGTTCAGTTTTTACGACATCTTTTAGATGGGGATTAAGTCTCCTTTGCGGCTGACGCACAGGTCTGGCATCTTTTTCTATATAAATGTGGTGTGTACATAATTGGGGATCGATTCCTTTCATATCGGGGTAGTCCCATGCAAATGCTTCTTGATATTTTGTTAACAGATGGATGAGATTTGTTTCTTGTTCAGGTGTGAGATTAGCATTGATGTTTAAAGTTTTCCCCGGTGCAATTTCCACAGTTTTACTATTTGCAACAGGAGTAACAGGTATCGCTTGGTCATGAATATCTTTCAGGGGATCTTCTTCCAATTCATTATCAAATGCTTCTTCTATCATGTGACACTGTGTGCGAGGTTCAGTTTGAGTAATGAAATTATTAATGGCATCGTCTTCTGTTTGATCTTTGAAATCGAGTGCCTCTTGTATAGTTAATGGAGATCTGATGTTATCGGTAAGGTATGATACAGGGTGTTTATTAGTTTTAATCATTGTGACACTTGGCTGCGTTGGAGGATATAGAACTAAATTTTTGCTATTTGGTCCTCTGGTTATGGTCATATTTCCCTGCCGACAGCCAATGTAGGCATCGGCAGTAGCGAGCCAAGGTCTACCTAAAATTAGCGGGTGTCCATCAAGTCGGGTTTTTGGATTAATTATCAGGAAATCGGTTGGATACTCCCAGGATTATACAGAGACCATGACATCATGTAGAGTGCCCTCTGGTCTAACCACAGATCGGTCAGCCAATTCTAACAGAGTAGAGGTGGGTTCTATAGATGTAATGCCGAGATTTTGGCAGGTTGTGGTTGTTAAAATATTAATTGCAGCCCCCAAATCAACTAAGGCATTAGACAGGGTCTGACCATAAATTTGAACAGTTATAATTGGATTCCCGGGGTCTTCATATTTAAGGGGTGTTTCTTTTTCGGACAATAGATCAGATAAAGTTCCGACTACTTGGACTCTTGGATTATTTGTTATATTCCTCCTTGGTTTCTTTATGCACAATTCTTTTATAGTTTTGGCGTATATGGGAATGTCTTGAATGGCTTGGAGGAATGGAATCTTTATGTACAGATTTTGTAATTCTCCCAGAATGTGAAAGTCAGGATATTGTATGGTTCGAGGTATGACTAATCGTTCTGGGAACGGAGGAGAGGATGTGGTTGCTTGATTATGAGTTTGTTGCTTATTTACATCCTCTTGTTGTGACTGATGTTCTCTGGGTAACTGATCTTCAATGTGAATTGTTTTATCTCCCTCAGTTTCAATGATACGTCCAGATCTTAACTGAAGGTCACTGCACTCCCTTAAGTCAGGTCCTGTTTCTGGTGATTCTATGATTTGAATAGATTGGACCTGCCTGTTGTTTGGATTGGGATCGGGTTGGGCTGGGAGTTGCGGTCTCAGGTTAGACTGGGGATTTTGTTGTAAAGCTAGCAAAGTAGGTTGAGGGAGCGGAATAGTTCCAGCTGGGTGGTACATTGGTCTTTGCCAGCTTGTCTGCCAGGGTGAACTTTGTGAAGTAGAGGGAGTCCATTGTGAAGGATACGAGCCATTTTGCCAATATGGTGGAGTGTAAGGGAAATTCGGCCAACTAGTTTGGCTTGTTTGATTCAGCCATGGATTTGAAGAAAGAAATGATTGTGGTGACCAGTTTGTAAATGGGGGTTGAGATTGATTTTGCCATATACCATATTGTTGAGCATTATACTGTGGGTTTTGAAAGAAAGAGGTTGGGTCCGGAAACATACCAGGTTGTCTTGGCTGCCACTGGCGGCGCTGGTTGATCGAATTCACCGATTCTGGTTCTTCTTCTACTTCCTTATATACCGCTTTCAATCTAGGAAGTGAGGGGCAGCTCTCCGTAAGGTGATCTTTTGTACAGATGGCGCATGTTTGGACTTTATCCAGTGGACACTCCTTGTGGCTATGCTTTTTTCTGCATCGGGGGCAGAAGATTGCCATATTCTGTTCTGCCTCCAGCTGCTTCTGTTTAGCCTGCACCATATCAAGTTGTGTAGTTAGTGTCCCCATAATATTAGTTTTAAAATTTTCTAATAAATTTCCAATTTCTGCGCGTGTTACTCCTTCTGCTGATACTTTGTTATCTCTGGCAAACCGATCGTATTCTGTCGGTTTTATTCTTGTGCTGCCTCTCGAACTCCTGATACACAAATCAATAATGTCAGCAAAACTCTCTTGATAAATATCCCCTTTGCCCATAATGTTTAATGTTTCAATCCATTGTTCCTTCATGCCCCTCATTAATGCGGTTTTTAACACATTATCAGGTAAAGGTAGCGATGCATAAGGAGATCTTTGTAAATTATACTGAAAACGTTCCACATACTCTTCTAGTGTTTCATTTGGTCTGGCTGACATTTGAAATATTTCGTCTTTTAATTCTCTAGACCTACAATAATCCTGGTATTTCTTTAAGAAGGATTCTTTCATTTGATCCCAATTGTTGATAACCCCGCCACCTAACCCCATAAACCATCTTAAAGCAGCTCCTTTCAATGTAGAGGGAAATAATTTCAATTTTTGGGGATCGGTGGTGTAATCGTACCCCCGACATAACACATCGAATTCGAATAGGAATGCATCCGGATCTTCTGATGTGAGTCCGTGAAATGTGGGGATATGCTGAAGAGGGATAGCTTTCATGGGTGCATTTGCTGCGGAATCCACTATAGGATATTGTAATGTAGAGGTTTGAGTATTTGGCTGGTTTTGAGCGTTTGGTTGGTTTTGAGCCATGGGATCGAATATATGCCAGTAACCTTCTGGGATATCTAGGAGGGTATTCCTAGGTTGGGTGGGAACGGTTTTGACAGGGATCTTTTTAATAGCGCTTCCTTTATCTGCAATAATGGGAATACCAGGTGTTTGAGGAGATTGAATCTCTTCAACAATGACTTTCGCAGCACTCCCCTTATCTGGGCTATCTAATGGTTGATTTTTTTCAAGAGGAGATTTTGGTTCCTTGGTTTCCCCTGTTTCTCCTTCTCCTTCGCAAAAGTTGCTAGAGTTCCCTTCCTGCAATAATTCTGGAGTGGAATTTTCAGCTTCTTGAAAGTCCTGCTCCTCAGTTTGACTATGCACCTCAGCACAGGCTACAGATGGTGATCCTGTGGCCTGAAGGGAACTAGTAGGCGGTTTAGAAGTGTTTTTCTTGAAGCCTACTGATGGCTGAGACTCTGTTTTCTTATAGATTTCGTCTATGAAGGTCGTTCGGCCAAGGGTCACCGGCCCCTTAGCTTTTTCGGGTTTGGATGGAGGTTTGATATTCTTTTCCGGTCTTTTCTGCTTAGTCATGCACTCAAAAAAATAAACTACCAACTTCTATTCAAACAAGCAAAAACAAATATGTTAGGAAAGCGGATAATGAGCAGGTCTTTTACATGCTCTGCACGTAGGTTCTTACCTTCCGTTTTTAGGATCCAACTCCTCCCTAGCAGGCTTGTACACCACTCTGAAAAATACAAATGGCTTCACTCTTTCCCCGGCAACGGCGCCAAAATGTAGAGCTATAAAAAGGGTCTCTTTCACCTCTAATTACCTCACATTAATATGTCAACCCGAGAGCGTTTTGTCATTACAAAGAGTGACTCAATCCGAGGCTCATTTTTCAGAGTAATGCTAGTAGTACAATGCTTAAGAAATACAAGAGTAAACGGATGCTTAATTGAAATCAAATTACTTTAAAGAAATAAATCACACACTCAGAAAACTCAATAACTTATCAGTCAAGGGTTCGGCAATGATAACCCATCCCTTCAGAAACTGATGGAAAAGGAACTAGAGCATAGATCACGAGCCTGGGAGCTAGACAGCGACTGCTACTGCTCACTACAGCCTTAGATCATCTCTCACAATAAACCAACAACTACAAGTAAATGAAACAGCAAAGCGAATAAAGGATTGAACCACAATTCTGAAATGGAACAACAACTCTAAAATGGAACAGCAATTGAATAACTAAGTCCCGCGGGTTATAACCAAACTCAATCTATACACTCTTTGCAATCAAAGAACATTTTGTCACTCTAAAGGCGATTTACACAGATCACACTAATGGAACAGCAATAACAACGAATGAATTATAGAACAGTACTGATAAATTAGGAACGCACACCACACGAATGTTTTAGTATAACAACTCTGTAATATAACAGTAAGAATGTGCGATTAACTCTTGAAAGGATAAATAACTTGATACAGAGTCAACATACAATTCTATCTGTAGAAACTTCAATGATTCAAACTTGAACAGAGCATATCATATGAACTTGTAAAGCATATCAAATGATCGAATAACAAGAATACACAAACCACACAGAAGTGAAGCTGTAATGGTACAGAAGCAAGTGTCCTTCGGGGCCGGGCCCTTAGCCTCCAAGGATACACCGCTTTAAGTTAATGCAGACGCGAAGATGGAATAATCACCAAGCCTTTATTAATGCATCGATCAAAAATACATAGAACCAGTCTTCAACAAAACTTAATAACCAAAGCTGATGTCTTACAGAAGATTACATAAAACGTATCCTATCTCTCTCTTATCTATACCTAAACTAACAGTGCTGTCTCTTTTTATAAAGACGACGGCGGAGATGTCCAAGCAACTAGATAAATAAAGCAGCGATCCCTCAGGATCTTCGATCCTGAGGGATTCGCCAAACTGTTAACTCTTCATCCTGTCTTTTCTGTTGCGCTGAGCTGGTGTCCTCTCCTTCTTTTCCGAGCCGATTTGCTTTGATCTGTTTCTCTTTGTTTGCGTTCGGTTCTCGTCCAGAGAGACAGCAGTTATCTCCACTTTGTCCTTTCCTTTGGAGCGGCAACTCTTCGTTTTCTCCTTTTCCTGTATAGAAAATAACCATTATCAGTGGCTAAGTTATGCACATCAATTCTCATATGTTTTGTTATAGTTCCTTATTACTTTCCAAATTCATGATACAAAAGGTTCACAAATTCTATTAAAAATCCATTGAAATAATCATCAAAAGCATACCTTTAGTACTCCGGCACTGCAAACGGCCGTGTTAGAGCCTTCCAGAGAGGTTGGTAAACGCAGTCTGTGTGGGTACCGCATGTCAGTAGGAGTCTCGCACTAAAGACATATGTTGTAAGATGTTTTCTCTATAATAAAATATTGAAGGCTGAGCAACTGCAGCGGTGGTTTTCTCCCGACTTGGGTTTCCACCTAAAAAATCCTGGTGTTCATGTGTGATGCTTTGTGTGATGGTTTATTCTGTTGTTACTGCACATGTTTACTGATAAATTAACATCAGATGAATGAATATTGCAAAGAACTAAGTTAATAAATATCTGCATATTTGGATCTCTGCTAATACGCGAGTTGCATGAAGGATATCTGCGTGTATATGCGAGTTTACTAAAGAAAAGTAGCGTATGGGTTTTAGAGAGTGAAAAAGTAAAAGTTTTGAATATGCAGTAAATACTGATTCACCCCCCCCTCTCAGTATTTTTCCCAACAATTGGTATCAGAGAAGGTTCTTCTGCAGAAGCTTGACCGCTTGAAGGAGATCCGTCGCAATGGGAAGTCAAGAAGGAATGATGTCTATAAAGCCACCTCTATTCAATGGAAGCAATCTAATATTCTGGAAGGTACGAAAAAAAGCATATCTGCAAATTCTTGGTGCAGATGTATGGGTAATCGTGGAAGAAGGTTATCAGTATCCGACAAGTATTCCTACTGATGCAGCAGAAAGGAAGAAATATGAAATCAATGCCAAAGCAGTAAATGTCTTATTAGGAAGCATGTCTGAACCAGAATTTGCCAAAGTGATGCAGCTACATTCAGCAAAAGAAATATGGGACAAAATCATTCTAAGTTATGAAGGAGACACAAAGGTAAAAAGTGCAAAACTCCAAACTCTTAGAATTGAATATGAAAATTTGAAGATGCATAGTGATGAGAGTATTGCCCATTTCTTCTTACGTATGGATGATATTGTAAATCGAATGAGAAATTTGGGTGAAACCATAACTGATACTACTTTGGTGGAAAAAGTCTTAAGATCCTTGACTTCAAAATTTGACTCTAAAGTTTCAGTTATTGAAGAAAGGCAAGATCTGCAAACTCTTACTATTGTTCAATTACATGGTATTCTGACTGCTTTTGAAATGAGACAAGGAGGTCCTTCTCAAATCAAAGAAGCTGCTTTTAAGGTATCTGTAAGAGGAAAAGAAAAGGAAGTTGTCAAAGAATCCAGCTATATATCCGATGAAGAAGAAGCGAATTTCGTGAGAAAACTCCAACTAGGAACTGGAAGATTCAAAGGTAAGCTTCCCTTCAAATGTTTTGAGTGTGGAAAAGTTGGTCACTATGCTGCTAAATGCCCTTATAGAGAAAAACATGGTAAAGGGAAACAATTTGAAAAGAGGAAGAGTTATTATGCAAATGAAGATGATGATGAAGTGTCCAGTGAAGATGAAGAAGATTATGACCATGATCTGAAAGTACTCATGGCAAAGAAGAAAAAGAAGAAGGCTACTCGAAAAAAGAAGATATCTCAGAAAACTTGTATAGCAGAAATTGAAGAAGATGAATCAGATAGTGATTGGGGTCCTTGTAATACTCTTCTTTGTGCAAACAATAGTGAAGATAGTGAAAGTAAAGTTGTGGATCTAGAAGAAGCTATCAAGATCAAAGTTGAAGAACAACAAAAGGAAATTGATAAGAAATATTCTATCTACAAAGAGATGATCTCTCAAATGAAAGGACAAATATAAATGCTGAATGGACAGGTGGAAAAGTATCAAAGGTTTCATACGTATGCATCCAATCGGATTAAAGAACTAGAAGTAGAAATCAACGATCTAAATGCAGATCTCGAAAAATCAAGAAAGAAGAATGAAGGACTTGAAGCTGCAATCATCGCTCTGCAAGCAGATCTTGAAGCATCAAGTAAGAAGAATGAGGAACCTCTGCAACCATTTGAGAAGGAAGGCCTTGAAGCAGAAATCATCTCTCTCAAAAGGGATTTGGAAAAATCAAATAAGAAGAATGAAGAGCTGCAACAAACATGTGAAGAAAACGAAAATTGGTTGAAAGAAGAGATTCTAAAACTGAAGGATTAAGTAGAATATGGAAGAATGAAAGAAGAAAGCATGACAAAGCAATGTCAAGCCTTGGAGGTTGAGGTAAACATTCTCAAAGGTAAATTAGAAGAAAAGGTTAAACTTTTGAGGTTTCAAGATAGCACTAATATTTTGGACAATATTCTGAGTAATCAAAGGTCTCCTGCTATCAAACTTGGTCTTGGTTTCCATGAAACTGTTAAAGGAGAATCTAACTCACAAGGAAGTGCTAAAAATTCAGAGGATGTCAATGCAAAACCTGAAGTGTTGAAAGAGACAAAAGGTCAACCAACAATGATGAAATCTCAAAGGAAATCAGTCAATAATGTTGAATGCTTTAAATGTCATAATTATGGGCATGTTGCAGCAAATTGCAGGAGCAGATCATTTCATCCTCAAACAAATAGATCCTACATAGAAAGGTACTCTGGTTTCTTCAAGGGATATTGTTTTTCATGTAACAAGTATGGTCACAAAGCTGTTGATTGCAATAGAAGGAAGAATATAAAAGCTCATTATGATTCTTATACTTATTTCTCTGGTCACATGAGATGTTATGCTTGTAACAAGTATGGACATGTAGAAAAGGAATGCAGGTTGAACAGATATGAGAAATTGGATAACTTCCAGCACACAAATAGAAAGTTCAAACAAATCTAGAAAAATATGGAGGACCGATCAGAAACGTAGGGAATTCTGACCCTACCGCAGTCATCCGCTTCTGAAGCTTACTTCTCTTATTGACTGCAGGAATGATGTGGGATACATTATGAGATTTAGTAATGTATCGTAATAGGGGGAGCACTGTATGATGACTCTCATGGTTGATTTGATTACTCTGGTTATGTTTATTTCAGACAGCGCATCTGATGTGGAAAAGACAGGTACAGGAAGTACAAGTTCAGGGGGAGATGAAGGAATGTGAAAAATTTCTATAATTCACTTTCCATACGCGGGTTCTATTAACAAAAGTCGCGTATACACGCGAGTTGCAGCAGACACAGTCACGTATGCATTGATGATAAGAGGATTTATATGATAGCTGAAGATCTGGAGCAGAGGTTCAGGGGGAGCATCAGTCTGATTGTTAATAACTGTATTATTGACCCTGTATCAGCTTAGTTTCTCGGTTCTAAATAATGATGGTTTGATACATAGTTTCTTATGTTGAAGATTGTGGATGAATCCTATTTGCTTTTTGATGAAGAGTATTCATTGCTGAGATGAAAGTCTTAGAATTCAGAGATGAGGACAGTACATGCATAGATTGTTGCTGATGACTTGCTGATGAACATATTCAGGTTGCACAAGTTAAGGAGGAGCACTAGTTCAGGGGGAGCAGCAGGTTGAATACTAATGATTGCATTGTTGGCAATATGACTGCTTATTCTTTGGTTATTGTGATACTCATGCTCAAAATGATGATGACTTAGTATATGGTTTATTATGATGAGATTTTGATCTCTGTTTACTGAAAAGTATCTTTTGTGCTCACACATGGATGAGTTGGAGGTCGTTTGATTCAGAAATAAATCATGCAGAGTTTGTTACTATGGTTGAGATCTTTTCCTACATATGTTACTTCATGTTAAATCTTAAAGGTCATGGTGATGTAGGATGGTGGTGGACCACATGAATGATTGCTTGACACTTGTGTGAAGATGTTGTTCTGGTATGATAATCTCTCTTGGAAAGATTGTATTGATGCTGTAAAGAATCTGAAGGCTTGGTTACTAATGTGCTTATGCTACAACCGTTGGATGACGCTTGAAGACACAACTACACTGTTCTATCTATCTGTAGTCCAGGGAAGCATTCAAATATCTCAGAAAGAAGCTGAACACTGTCTTTTTCTCACAGAGGATCAGATCTGGTTAAAATATAGAAGATGGTGTTGGATACGCGGGTTTCCTGAAACACAGTCGCGTATATACGCGATTTCATGCACAGAAAACCGCGTATGTCTGATTGCTGACAAACTTCTGTTTGGGATCAGCTCTCTTCAGCACAGCTGCAGTGCTGCTTGGTATCTTTGGTATCTCTGATGTTCCAGCTCTTATAATACTGTTTCAATTTCTGATTTTTTAAAGATGCCTTGATGATTGGTTGAAAGTGTTCAGAATGCACAAACTAAGGGGGAGCCTTAGTCATATGGAAAGGATGTTCGGATGCACATTTTCAGGGGGAGCATTAGCGTTGCTAAGTATAATGCTTTGTTGGCATTATGTTGATTCTGAAAAATGTTCTCTTTCTTGAGGACTGTCTAGATGTTGGTCATAAATGGTCATATTTGTATTTTGGTGAAAAGGTCATGTTGAAACCTATGATGTAAAATTGTAATATTCAGTCATGTAAGGACTTGTCAAATTTGTAAACCCACTTGGTTGGGTAGCTGAGTCAATTTTTGTAAATCCACTTGGTTGGATATTTGGTGTAAGTATGAGTCTTTGGTGATAGGAAGTTCATAGAGTCATGTACTTTATTGAAAAATATGTTTGAAGAATCAGCATGAACTCAGGGGGAGCTTGGTCATGGTATCATCATATCTGCAGAACGCTTCTTCCACATGCGAAGAAAAGGGGGAGAGTATGTTGATCCACCCTTTGCCCTTGATGTCGAAGGGGGAGAGTGACATGGTGTTTGAATGAAGAGAAAGAATGGTTGGTGTTTGAATGAAGAGAAAGAATGGTGTCAAAAATGGAGAGAGTGACATGGTGTCATTGTATTCTTAGTGTACCTATCTGTTGTGGTAACCAAACACCATCGTGGTTTCCATCAAGTCCAAAGGGGGAGATTGTTGGCAATATGATGCAGATTGTTGTCCTTGATGGCAACCCACTTAATGAAGATGAAGACATGAGATTGTTGGCATATGTTGACATGATGGAAAACCACCTGATGAAGTTATTCTTGACTTGATGAATGATGTAAATCTGATATGAAATGATGTTTGTTAGCAATATGGTGCTGAGTGTTGTCCTTAAATGGCAACCCACTTGATGAAGATGATGACAACTTACTTGGTGAAGTTGTGCTTGATAGAATATGTCCTTGATGAGGTAAATCTGATGTATCTACAGAGAATACAGAAGGCAATGAAGAACGGAATTCACTATATGCTAGATCTATGATGAAAAAGTATGTCTCTAGGCATATGTGGATCTGTCTAGGAGAAGTCGCGTATGCACGCGGGAAACAACCCCGTCCAGGAATACCATCGGAAGTAATGTGGTTTTGGCTCATGGTATTGAAAAAGGGTAAACCTATATAAAGAGAAGAAATTCATTGTGCAAATCATGAGTGTGGGTGCAAGATGTCTAAGCTTGAATGAATACTTCTCTCTGAAGTGGATGCGAAGGATAAGGTTTGATGATAGATACGAATCTATTGATGCACCTGAAGAAATGATGAAGCGGGATATCTAGATACGAAGTATGTCATGTTGCTAAGATGTTTGTTTATGGAGTGATTAGATCTGTGATGAGCGAACATACGTACGAGTAAAGGTTGAGATACGAACTGAATATCTGATCCTAAAGAAGTATGTAGCTCTGTAATGGTTGAAGATCCATACGCTAGTTCGTCGCAGAGGAAGCGCGTATATACGCGGATTCGCTGAAGATAAAGCGCGTATGCGCAGTGAAATTAGCTCTATAATTTGTACAGAAGTATACGCTGGTTCATGTGGACGAAAGCGCATATATACGTGACATCAGTGAAAGGAAAGCGCGTATGCAAATTAGGGTTTGCTGAAGTATGGGGTATGAAATGTCTGATCTGATCTGCTCTGTTTTAGCTATCTGTTGTTGATGTTTGACTGTGCTTAAATGTATGGAGAGGGTCCAGTCTGAAAATATGATGAAACGTGGCCTACAAGTTGTGCTCTATTGAGGATGCTTTGGATCCGGTGTGAAAATTGATGAAACGTGGTCCACTTAAGTGCGCTGAGGTTGTAGCCTTCGGTCGGGGGGTTGCTTCAGCTCCCTTCGAGGTGAAATTTGGTAAATGAGATGAAGTTCGTAAAAGCCCCTTCCGGAGAGGTGATGGCATTGGAGACACACTCCCTTCCGGGAGAGAGGACTTGGAGAGTAGCAGGGTGGGTGCCTGCGATGTGGTAGGAGTACGCACCCGGCTTTATATGTTGTAAGATGTTTTCTCTATAATAAAATATTGAAGGGTGAGTATTGCGGCGGTGTTTTCTCCCGACTTGGGTTTCCACCTAAAAAATCCTGGTGTTCATGTGTGATGCTTTGTGTGATGGTTTATTCTGTTGTTACTGCACATGTTTACTGATAACTTAACATCAGATGAATGAATATTGCAAAGAACTAAGTTAATAAATATCTGCATATTTGGATCTCTGCTAATACGCGAGTTGCATGAAGGATATCCGTGTGTATACGCGAGTTTACTAAAGAAAAGTAGCGTATGGGTTTTAGAGAGTGAAAAAGTAAAATTTTTGAATATGCAGTAAATACTGATTCACCCCCCCTCTCAGTATTTTTTCCAACAAGTTAGGTGGTTCTTTGCATCTTTTATTATTAATTTATTTGAATAGTTTTATACCAAGGGAAAAGATATGCCAACTAGTTGATTAAAGTACCCAAAATTATTTTGGGGAGGCTGACACTAACAATTATTTAGTCATGAAGTAGACCACAAGATACCGACGAGGCATTCATCTTTATGGTTATTGAGTTTTTACACAAAAGTAAAAACTCTAATTATGCACTTTGTAATCAAGTACACCTTTTTGAATTGAGTTTTTACTCACTCAAGATTCTCCAAAATAATTTTTTGAATCTAATTACGATTTTTTTACATAAAATTATTTACTTTTGGATATGTAAACATGTTATTGCACATTGAAAATAAAATATAAAAATATGAACTAATTCTTTAACACAAACTTTGTCAATGAATCAAATCAACTATAAATTTGATGTCGTTTGTTTTGATGTGATTACTCATGGCTTATGCAACTAGTGCAAGTAGGTTTAGACATTACGTATAATTATTTTTGAAATTTGAATTTTTGATTGAGAAATTATAGAATTGCTTTCTCAATTTAAGAATTTATAAGTTATATAATGTAAATATGCATAAATGTAAATTGTTATTTCAAATTAAAATGTGTCCAATAAAATGAGTATAACTAAAATATTATATTGTGAAGAATATTTAAATATAGTATTTATTTTTTTAAATAAATAAAATATATTAATAGTATATTTCTCAAAATTAATACTTAATATAGTATGCTCTAATTTAATATAGTATAGTATCATTGAGTGGTTATAATAAATTTGATTATATTAACATATGTTTGAAGATTTATGAGTATTCATTTTTTAAAAGATGACGTGATATCTATGTTTTTAATGTTAGATATATGTCATTTATATAAGTTATATATATAATTGTTAGTTTCTTTTTGTTTGGTTTTTTTTAAATAGAGGAATTGACAATTCGGACAGGTTCGCTTGAGATAGGGTTGATTCCAACCACTACCACTATACTTCTAGGGCCCATTATAATCCACATCTCTTAGAAAAAGTTACTTTGGGGGATCTAAACTTGTGGACCTCTTAGTTTACATAATATTTCATATCATAGTAATCACAATTTAACCTACCCCATGAGATGCAAGTTATGTAGATATTTATTAAGAGGAAATAGTTTAATATGCATGGTTGGTTATTTAATACATAGAATGACTTCATGTTTTTTTGTCATGACATGAGTGGGATCTTTAGAGTGTTAGGGTCCGATAATAATAGGATTCATAATTTTTGAATTGACTTTGATTAGTCTTGTAATATGTACATAATTTTCTTTCTGCAAATTGTTTCCCATATTAGATAAATAAAATAAAAAATGTAAATAGGGTAAAAGTCCTAAAATAAAATCAAAGGAATTAAAAGAAAAAATATCAAAAAGAATAAAAAAAATGGACCCGAAATAAAAAAGAGATAAAATAAAACATGAAAGTGATGCAAATCCAAATGCCACTACTATTTACTTTTAATGCAAAATAAATATTGTGTGAAGTTTTTCACGATGGCACAATCCATGAAGGTTAAATAGCTTAATATTAACCTCTCATGTTTTAAATTTCATGTTATTAGATAGAAATAAAGATCTAGCCAAACAGTTTAATCTTGGCATATCAGTAGTTAGGTAGAAAATAATAAGGAGCTCAACAGCTTAATCTGAGCCCTTGGAAGAAATAAGGATAGAATTAGTTAATTTTCTGTTTTAAAAGAAAAATAAAAAAGGGTTTGCAACCTCAAATACACCCAAGTTAGATGAAGACAAAATATTAGGGTAGCATATGGGTAGGCAGAAGCAGTTTTTACAATAGTGGATAAAGCATAAATTGGTCATTCAGTCACTAACTTCCTTCAAACATCATCCCCTTGTAAAAATATATAATCCCCTCATTTTCATTCTTTCCCCTTCATTTTTCCTTTTTTCCCATTATCATTCAGTTTCACTTGAAAAAATCCCCTTTTCCTAAGTGTAAAACTCATTATACTTAAGGAAAGAAAAAACCCTTTGACTAATTTCCCTTTTACCCCAAAAAATACCCAAAAACCCAAAAAACATTTTATCCTGGGAAGTTTAAATGTAAAATATTATATTGGGACTCTCAACAATGAGACTTATCATTTTATTATGTTTTACATTAGGCTTAGTTTATTTTTTCTCCCTCATCGCACTTCATTACTAAACATTAACCTTATATATTAAATCCTTTATTAACCTTTTAGCCTGTATTATTTTAAAATCCTTTTAATATTATTCCCACCCATATTTTAATTTTAGCCTATGTCTTATTTCCCCACGTGATATATTATACCTGCTCTTCCCATAAGTTAAAGCTATCCCTAAATAGATAAAAGCTATCCCCACTACTATATAATAATCCCTACTATATAATAATCCCGCCAATGATAAAAATACACTTATAAGCATTACATTGGTTAATAAAACATTAACCCACCTATCAAATGTTATTCCAAACTATGTATTAAAAGGCTTATGTTTTAAATACATTTTACACATCCTGCTGCTTACATATCTTGGGCCCCACATCTTTTACCCCGAAACTTCATCGCACAATCCTAACCATTCGCTCCGCCTCGCCCAGATCTAACAGTGGAGATCTTACATCGCATATTTCTCAGCGCAAATGATAAACACACCTGAACCTTGTGAAAAAAGTTGTTTTCAAGGTTTCTCTCACCTCCACGCGCCCTGATTCTATTAGATCGCAATGATTGATCCAAACCTTCTTACCACCTTTCAACCATGCGAAAACCACCTGATTGTTTTCCCTCCCCCGTGCCCAAGCCACTTACCCATTTGTGAACAAACCAACATTTTCAAAATACATTGAAGCTGATGAAAATTTCAGAAGGCTTATGAAGATAAAATTTCTAGAAGCTAAGTTCTGGGAGAAGTTGACTGATATACTATAAGATCAGATTACAATGAGGATAGAGCAGTAAAATAAAAAACAGAGTTTGTTTTTTTTTACATCAGCAGTAACAGTTTTGGTAGTAAATTATATCAGTTAAAGTGTATGAAATGAAATATTGAAGACAAAATGAGAGTAAATATAAATGTGCCAGCGTAAAGGACATCTCATTTACCATTTGCATCCTTCATCAAACAAGAAAGAGAGAAAGCAGTGATAAAATCAAAACAAAAAGATATTTTATTTCAATAAAAAGGACAACTAGCAATTAGTTAGGCAGTTGTCACTATCTTCTTGCATGAAGATATTTATTTTCCAAGAAAATTTCCTAATTTTATTCTAGGATATTATTGTACAAGTTTTTGTATAAATACTTCATCATTTGAAGTATTGAGTGTGGATTAACTGCTGAAAATTTCTGTAGTTATACTATTCTGAACCTAAGGGTTTTTGTATCAATTTCAAGTCAGTAGACTGAATCACAGGAAATAAAGCATCATATTATAGGATTCATGTGTTGGGCCACTGTGGTGAAGTATTTCACTTGTTATCTTGTCAATTTTCTTATGTTTTTCATCTATTCATGAATGTGTTCTTAATCTTAATGATAAATCAGGAATTTTTATTTCAAAATTTGTTAAAAGCACTCTGTTTTGACTGATTATCATTTAAATGTTTTCTACTGATATCCAGACTAGGGAACCCTTAATTGCCCCCTTATTTCGATAGAACTCTTCCTTTTCACTCCTAATACGGATTTAAGAACCTTTAATTTCTCTTGTATCCCATTCAAAACCATTTCACCATCAGCCTTGAAGATCTGAAGTGAGTCTGCTATCTTTCCCCGTAAACATTTACCTTTAGAGCTTGATCTTGATATGACAGCTTGACACATTGACTCCATTCGCCCAATGGGATACAGATATATATCTATCCATATAAGTAAGTGATTTCCCCACCAAACCAAATTAAAACCCCAAAACCAATTTTCCCTATATAACTAGCCTAAAATAAAACATAAACAAAAAATTTAAATCATATAGAGAGAGCCCTCTTTGAGCATTAGGAAGGCTACATCCTAAGGCTTAAAAGTAGGTTTGTGGTTACCTATGATATTATTCATACTACAAATCTCACAAATTTAAGAATTATTAGAGTGATAGCATACTGGAAACTCCACTAGGGAACTAACCAATCCTCAATTTTTAAATTGATCTTAAAGGAAATCTTTTCATTTATCTTTTCAACTTAAGATTGTTTTAAATAAGTTGTGAGTATATTTTCATAAAAAAATATAATTCTAGCTTCTAGAAGAGTCTACTATACCAGGTCCAATCCATATCCACAACCTACTATGATAGTATATAACCTCGACAAAATTGGAAAGAAAAAAAAAAGATTAGAAGATTTAAGTAATAAAGTTTCATTAGTCAAAGAAAATTCCCTTCCAAAACAAATATCAATTTTACAAGACACATAATTTGATTTAAATTTTGAACAATCTTTATTCAAAACTAAATTGGGAAGTGGCATACATAATACTGTAGTAGATCCTAATTTTATTTCATTCATTGAAACTAAGAAGGAAACTGTTTCAGTTTATTCTGAGGAAAAGATTTTTGAAGTTTATGATAAGCTTGATGCCATAACTGCAACTTTTATTAAATAAATTGATGAAGCTTATTTAAAACATTTAGTTGAATTGAGTGCTTTATTAGCCTATACCCCTAAGCCTTCTACCACCCACTTAGATACCAGCCTTTTAGAATCTGTAGGTTCATCCCTGTTTAGTACCACATCATTCATTGTTTCCACCACATTTCATTCTACAGTTCCATTTTTTCCTAAGCAGCCATTTCAACCTAGAATATTATTTCCATCCTCCACCACCTCAAGTTTATCCCCTAGTATTTCTACTACATTTTCCAATACATCATTCTCATTCCCAAGCACCTCTTCACATATCCCAACTTCATCTTCTGGTATCTCAACCACATTTTCCTCTATGTCTTCTTATATTCCAATATCATCTGCAAGTTCTTTAACTACATCAGCAAGTACTTCTAGTTCTTTACCAAGTACTTCAAACTTACCTCCTAGCCAAGCTAGAATTCAAGCCATGGCTGCCAAATATGCTCCCTTGGTCCTACCAGCACAGTTACATGACATGCCTCTAGATTATCAAAGAAAAATCCCTCAATTTGTTAGAACAACTCATTATACTGCACAACAACATGTTAATAAGATGACAAAATATTTTGAGCTACATGAAATAGATGATGCTGATGTCCAAATGAGACTTTTTGCTCAAAATTTAACTGGTGAGGTAAAAAAGTGGTTTAAAGGTTTAAATGCTCATAGTATTTCTGATTTAGTAGTTTTTCATAGACTATTTCTTAATAGATGGGAAAATAAAAAAATTCACTACAAATCTTATTTGAATTTGAAAGCATAAAAAGAGAACCAAATGAAACAATTCAAGATTATTGTACTAGATATAACAGTATTTATAATGCAATTCCTACTAATCTTAAACCTCCTCTGGACTCTATCCTTATCAAATTCCATGATGGATTTGATACAAATATAGCCTATCAACTAAGAGAGAGAAATCCAGAAACCTTAGAGTAGATGCAAAGTAATGTTGTTAGTGTAGAGGCAAACTTGTTAGCAAAGAAAGCTAGGTTAAGAAATGAAAGGAGAGTGACAATAAAAGAGGAAACATCTACTTCAGATTTGAAAATAGATCAATTAGCGAAAATAGAGAGGATGATGGATAGGTTAGATAATATGGAAAGGAAGCCACAGTGGGATAACCAACAACAAGGACCTCAAATTAGAAATCCCAATTTCAGGAAAAACACCAACAGTGGAAAATCTAGAGAATCAGCACCTGACCAAACAATAAGACCACCTTTCCAAGAGAACTATGCTGAAAGTTCTCATCAAAATGAAGATGATGAGGACACCATTAATATAATGGGAATTAATGAGGATAACACCATTTTTCTTACACAATAAGAGCACGATTTATATGAATTACAAGAACTACAATTAGATTCTGGTGATTATTTTGATTACAAGCAAGTTTAGGAGTTTGCAATTAATGAATTTCCTAAGAAATATAACCTTAGGAGTAAGAAAAATGGAGAGCCTTCTATTAAGAAATATGCCCAAACACAAACAAAGAAAAACAATAGAGGCTCCTACCACTAAATTTCTGCAAATTCTCCCTAGGGAAACCAAGCAAAACTTTGTTTCAACTAAAAAAATTTCAAGTCCCAAAATTTCACCTAGCCCTAAAATTGTTGACATCACAGATGATACTGTCCAAACATCAACAGATCCTAAAAAATATGTTGCTACCAAGACAACAATTTCTACTAAAACTACAATTTCAGACTCAAAAACATCTATTACTGATCCAAAATCAGTCGATTCTAAAACAACCACTACTAAAATAGCTGCTGAAACCAAAAAATCTGAAAATAATTCCACTGCATCTCCAACCTTCCCTAAAAAGAAAATTAGAAGTAGTAAGAAAGTGGATATACAAACACAGAATGAGAAACCAACTTTAGAAAAAGAAGACAAACACACCCAAACTATAGTTACAAAAGAAGAAATAATTTAGCTAGGAAAATCACAAGCACCATTTAATATCCAAGCTAAAATTGCCAAATTGAAGATACCAGTTCCTTTAACAAAGTTGGTAAAACATGACCTACACAAAACACATATCACTGAGACTTTAATAATGAATGATGGAGAATATTCAATAAATTTGAGTGATGATCAACCAGAACTAATCTTTGGCCCTGATGTTAATGGGAAACACCAAGATGGAGCAATTCCACCTTTCTACATTAGCTTAACTATTCATGATCAGATTTTACATAATGCAATGCTAAATTCAGGGGCTTCACACAATTTGATTCCAAAAGAAATAATGGAAACCTTGAATCTATACATCACTAGACTTTATAAATATCTCTTCTCATTTGACTTAGTAAAGTGAAATTTTTAGGTTTGATAAAAGATTTATGTGTTACTTTAGTTCAATACCTTGGAAAAAGCATAGTCATGAATATTGTACTAGACGACATCCCTCCAAAATATGGAATGTTGTTATTTCACTCATGGGGAGCTAAACTGCAGGGATCTCTACAACTTGATATGTCTTATGCAATAATATCAGTTTTTGGCCAACCAAAGAAAATTTACAAAGAGATATTAATTAAGTACATGGTTAGTAGTGTAGAAAGACCTATAAACTATCCTATTTACTATACATGTACTGATATGGACTCATTCATTTTATGCAATTCTGAAACTAGCATTGAAAACAATACCAAACTAAAACAGAAAAAGAAAGCACTAGACAGTGACAACATTTTTCAAGAATCAATGTGGCACCTAAATTTTGATGGATCAGTTAATAAATTAGGAGCAGGAGCATGAGTTTGGATACACAATATGGAAAAAAATCATGCAGAAGGCCATGATTTTAGATTAAACTTCAAATGTACAAACAACATGGATGAATATGAAGCTCTTATTTTAAGACTGCAGATTGTTAGAAATTTAGGAGCCAAAAGAGTGTCAATCATGGGAGACTCAGAGTTAATTGTGAAACACATAACATGAGAATATTCTGCATATAATCCAAGATTAAGCCAATATAGAGATACTGTCCTAGATCTGATTAAGGAACTGCTAGAAGGTGAATTTTCTACAATTCCTAGAAAACAGGATATACAGGCCCACAACTTAACAACTTCTGCTAATACCTATTACTTTTCATTTCAACCAAATCATAGATATACAACAAAAGTTAAACACAGGCCTAGAATACCAGATAATCTTAAATATTGGAAAATAGATTCACAAGATGAACAAATTTATCATTTCAAGAACAATGAAGGAGAATTTTAGAGTTATAATATAGACACGGATTTTACAGTAGATCAAAACTTAGATAGTGATATTGATATAAATAATATAGATGTAAATAATTTGGATTTTTCTAAACCTACTAAATTTACTCAGGTAGAAATAGATAATTTAGAGAAAGTAGATATTGAAGAGTTAGATGATGATGATTCTGACATTTTGAACCTCAAGAACAACATTTTACCTAAGGGATTAGCCCCTTTAGAGGATATTTTTGATTTTAATGATGTTGCAAGGAAACCTAAGATGGAAAATTCATTAATATTTGATATTGAAGAGTGAAATATAGGAACGGAATTAGAACCTAAGAGGATTAAACTTTCAAAAGCTTTACCTGAGGAAGAAAAATTTAACTACATAGATCTATTTAAGGAATTTCAGGATGTATTTGCATGGAGTAGTACAAAATGGCTAATTAGTTACTAAAAAAATGACTAAAATTTTAATATAAACGACCAATTTTCAGTTAGTGACCAGTAGTAGCTAATTTACAGTATCTTATAACGCGACCAACTTTTAGTCGTTTTTATCTTAGTCATTAATTGGTTGTCTCAATTTTATCGTCTAGTAGTACATTTAGTCATAAATTTGGTCATTAATTTAGTCATTTATTTAGTCATTAATTGACACAATTAATGACCAAATATACAACAAAATATATTACTATATGATCACCCGAAAAAGCCAATTAATGACCAAAGAAATATGACCAAAATGTTGGTCGCGTTATAAGATACTGTAAATTAGCTACTAATAGTCATATATATGCAAATTTTAGTCATTGTTTGAAACGAATTAATGACCAAAGAAATATGACTAAATTTTGGTCGTGTTATAAAATATTGTAAATTAGCTACTAATAGATGTATATATGCAAAATTTAGTCATCATTTGTAATCAAAATTTTATCAATAACAATAGTCTTATATCTTTTTTTGCTAGTTTCATATTCATTATATAAACGACTAATTTAGTAGTTTATATTGATTCCATTTACTTTCATTAATAATCATTATAAATGACTAATTTTGTCGTATACTAATTTTATTTATGTTCATCATTAATCAATATTAACTACTAGTTTAGTAGGTTTAAATTGATTTTATGTGTTCATTATTAATCCACATAAATTAATTAGTATGTTTTTGCAACTAAATTTAAAAAATTTCATACAATGTGTATGTTCATCTAATATGAAAACGAAATGTTTCATATGTTAATTACAATACTAAACAATATCAAGAGCAACTATAAATAATTTCAACCATATAAATTATATTATATGAAATGTTAAAGTATTACGATATGAGTTTCCAACTTAATATTGTTTGCACTACAATTTACACATGAAATGATGTTTTATCACTTCAAAACATTATCATTGTGTTGTCAAGGCATTGCGGGTGAATTCGCCAACTCTGAATACGTGACCATCGGCCTCTATGCATGTGTCTTATGCCAGATATTGACTCTAAGGGTATCACTAGACCGTTTTTCTTCTCTCTCTCTTTTTGCATCTATCGCTTCAGTGTTATTGCTCTTCTTTTTCTTCAATTCCTACTTCTTACCATCAATACTGAGTTCACTTTCTGAAAACAAAAAAAGATACTATGTAAAGTGCAATACATGAAAGGCAATGAACACTATAATATAAACTAAAGTAGACTATAAATAATTTATACGACATATAACTCAACATCAACAATGTCAAAGCCATTTTTCCCATACAAGAAGGAAACTCGAACAAATTTTCTTCAGTTGAGAGATACTGACCATTGTGTGGCTAGATGACATGTATAAACAAAGAAAATAAAATGTCACCATAGAAAAGAACACCATATAATTTGATCCCTAATCATCCTAATGGAGGAGGAGGAGCTTTCTCACTTATTTTTCTGATAGATAAAGAGATCATACCATATTAATATATCATGATCGCCACCTACCAGTGTCTTTCTCATGCAGTAATAAAAGATTGAAGAAATCACCCATCACCAGTCAAGACAAGCTCCTTCACCCACCTCATCAAAAATCAATGAGGTGCAGAGATTGCTACTACCTCAGTTGTTAAATTTAACGCCTCTAATCTCTTTCTCTTCTTGTCCATCAAATAATTAGTGTCATCATGATCACTTCAAAGCTTAATTTAGCATTTTAAATCCAACTACAATACATATGCATAAATTTAAAACCTGATAAAAGACATGACATGAGCTTGTATGGTTAGTAAACCATGTTATAAAATGATTGTTAATCTGTCAGTGTCTTAGAGGACCATGTCTCTAATAAAGAGAGTTAGTTCGATCTTCGCTACACGGTCATATTTGGAGGCAGATTATTTCTTGTGAACACAAGAAAGCTTCCCTTCCCCTGCCTTCAAATGATAATGCACCACCATCTTGGCATATTCCCAAAGTTGGCTTTTCGAGTAGCCACTATGCCATTCAATACTGCAGTCGTGGAGATTAAAAAAAGGAGGATGAACCTTACCACACATGAATTTTGTTTTCCTTTCCGAGTAGCTACTATGCCATTCAATAAGGTGCAAGAATTAAACACTACAGTTTCAGTTTTAGTTTCTATTAAATATGAGATATCACCAAAACATCTCCCAAAATGTTCGTAATTCCAAGTAGTAATGCAATGCATTTTCATTTGTAGGTGCTCGGGTTCATAGATTCAAGTGTGGAAAAAGAAATTGAATACAATGATTTCTTCCATAATCATAATCCACCAATCGCTTTCATCAGATTAGATATTAGGGGACTGTTTGGAAATGTGTTATGTAACTTTAGGTTGGAGTTTACTTTGTTTGAATGGTGAGGAACCCCACATAGGTATTGTTTCTTTTGTTACCAATGACAATCCTGCTCTGGTGTCCTGTGTGGATGATAATGAGAGGCTCCAATTTGAAGGTGGGGACCTTGTTTTCTTTAAAGTTAAAGTTATGGGTGAGCTTAATGATGGCAGGCCAAGAAAATTTATGAATGTGAGAAAATACTCTTTCCACCTCTAGGAAGACACCACCAACTTTGGATGCTATGAAAGGGGTGGCATAGTCACTCAGGTAAAGAAACAAAGGTTTTAAATTTTAAGCCAATGAGGGAAGCACTTGAAAACCCCGGTGAATTTCTTCTCATCGATTTCCCCAAGATCGACTCCCCTCCACTTCTACGATTTCCTTTCTGAGCTGTAGATAAATTTGTTCTTCAATTTGGGAGTTTTCATTCTGCTACTTTAGAGGAAGATGCCAATAGATTCATTGATGTGGAAAAGGTATTAAATTACACTGACAACAACCTGATTAAGTTGAATGTCAATGAGATTGATAAAAACTTAAATTTTCTCAAGCATTTTTCAAGTAATTCCTGTGCCGTGTTGAATCCCATGACAGCCATGTTTGGTGGAATTGTTGGGCATGAGGATGTGAAAGCATGTTCTAGAAAGTTTCATCCCATTTTCTAGGTTTTATACCTACCATTTTAATTATTGTGATCATCTGTTTTACAGTAATGAAATTCTACAATCATTATTTAGATTTTATTGGTCTCTCTGTAGAATAAAAATTCTTATATTGTTGTGAAATTCATTTGTTTCGATTCGTTGGAGTATTTTCCTGTAGAACCCTCTGAGCTAGAGGACGTGGCGCCATTGAGTTTTCATTACAATGCCCAATTTTCTGTATTTGGAAAATAGATATAGAATATTTAAATGAGTTTTTCATCAACCTCAACATAAGCTTCACAAGCATTAAGTAGCATGAGGAAGTAGCAGCCTTCTATAGCAAAGAAGCAAAGAAACCAACAAATGAAGCCTCTCACCTTATTTAGAAAATGCTAAGGTCTTTTCTAAGATACAAAAAGAGAATGGAATATTTTATTTCTTCCACAACCTTAAGGATAAATACAAATTAAAAAAAAAAGGATATTAATGGCAATTAATAGAACTACCATTTGAATAGTGTTGTAACTAGTAAGAACAAATCTAAGAACTATAAAACTTTTTCAAAGTACCTGTAAAATACTAACATCGCAGGGTCCATTTCTTTCATTGCCATATTTTTTTCATAAATGGTAAAAATGATAGGATTCACGCTTAGATTTTCCTTGTTGAAAATCACTACAAACAGTCACACAATTTTCAACTATCTACCATCATAATGATCATGAATATAGGCAGCGATAAACTACTTGATAGATCAAAAAATCTGAAATTCAATTGATCAAGTCACTAAAGCCATGGCTCAAACATTTACACAACAACAAAGATACCAAGTCCAAGCACACAAACCCTGGTTGCAGGGGAAATGTTACCAGAGCCTCCATAAAATACCACTTTTGGTTAAAGTGACTTAGAATGAAAAGACTGATATGTAATCTGAGTTATAAATCAATTCATGGGAAGGATACAGGATTTGGTCAGAAAAATTGAAGAGGATCGTTGTTTGTGGGTTTCTGAAAAGGGTAATTTGGAAGGAATTGTTGCAAAGCTGCTGAAAAAAATTGATTTGATGGCTATTGAAAGTGGATTAATGAGCAAGAAAAATTTAAAGCTTAGCAATTGTGTAGGGTCATTGAATTCCCAATTAAATTCACTGGAATCCAAATTGAATGAATCTAAGAGAGAGACTCGGGATTACTCAAGAAAGTTGAAGATAATCAACATTTATGGGATGAGGAAAACAATATTTTGGAAGGAAATATTGTAGAGCTACAAACACACCTGGAGTTAATGGTTAGTGAAATGGGATCCATGGACACAAATAATAACAAGCTAGGCAATGAATTGGAGCTCTTGAGGGCCCAGGTGAGTGAAGGATTACACAAGAAACTTGGAGATAATAAAAAATTCTGGGATGAGGAAAATAATATTTTGGAAGGAAATCTTGCAGAGCACAAACACACCTAGATTTAATGGTTAGTGAAAGGGGATCCATGGGCATAAAGAATATCGAGCTAAGAAATGAATTGGAGTTTTTGAAGGCCCAGGTGAGTGAATATAATACTACACTAGTTTGGATGCAAGGAAAAAGGCAGGTGATGAAAGATGAGTTTTCCATCCATGAAGAGAGATTGGAATTTTTTCTTACAACAACTATAACAATGGACAATGAAATTAATAGCCTTCATTAATAGGTGAATGAAAAATTACAAAAACACTCCAATTTAATCCACCATCACAATGTAACAGAACATTCTATTATACAAAAGAGTGAAATTCTACAAGAAGAGGGGGGCAATACTAGGTGTTTGCTTGAAACACAGAATTAGAGAATTGAAAAACTGATTATCAAAAAAGCTAGATTTAACAAGTAGGTTGAGGAGTTGAGTAAGAGATTTGTAGATTTACACGCGTCACATATCAAGCTAGGGCAGGAAAAGGAAGGGAAGAGGATGGCATTTGAATCACTACATGCAAAGTTTGCCAATAAATATAGGCAGGTTGAGGAAAAACACTTAAATTGTTCAAAGACAGTGAAGAACAAGGAAAGACATTCAAGTCATTGCAAGGAGAGAACGCTTCTCTTGGGAGTGAGAAAAATTTTCTTCTTTAGAGTCTCAAGGAGGAAACTAAGAGTTCTGAAGAAATTTCACAGAAATATTTGAAAAGTGGTCAGATTGTGTTGGATCTAGAGAGCCAGTCATTGGGATTCCATAGAAAATCCAAATTTTCCGGAAAAAAAAGTTAAATTTGTTGTCCACAAAGTATTCTTTGGAAGAAATGAAATAATCTGTTTCCATGAATGAATAGCAAATAACTCAACTAGGTGGCGATATTTTAACTGTTGCAAAGGTAAAATGTGGTGAAATCATTGATATAGAGAGTCAAATCCTATCTATGGTAGAGGAGAATGGAATTGATGATGATTCATGTTTTATTCAAAATCTGATTGTGGTGATCTTGTGAGAAGGTTTTGGATGGACTGAATCATGCATAGGTTTTGAGACCTACTGAAGGATGTGTCAAGCAAAGGATATGGATGTTGGCCCAAATTCAACACCAGATTAAGCATCCGTGCAACTGAGGGTTTGATATATTCTTTCAGAATTCTGATAAAAGTATTTGAACTTGTAATAATAAGGGAGATCGAGTTTTTCTTTGTGTGAAAGTTGCATAAGATTCCATACTATGTTTTATTGGGATGTTTCCTGAAGAAATGCCACAATACAGCTGCATTATTACAGAGGCCTATGTTAGGCATGTTGACCTAGGAAGGGAAAATTTTGGTTGAGATAGGGATGTGGGTATTCTTAAGTCATATAATATTGTACATTTGATTTGGGGGTGCTTTTTGATCTTCTGTTTTACTTGGTTGAACCTACAAAAGCAGTTTCAGAGATTTTGGCTAAATTTCAGGACATGAAATTTACTTGCAAGTATAAATATGATAGCGAAAGTGCATAGATTCACTGTATGAGAGATGGGTCTGTTGGGATTTGTAGTCAAAATTTTGAGTGTAATACAGGGAAGTTTCTGAATATTCTGCAGATTTTAATGGAAGATACAAGAAAACATATGTAAAATCATTTGTTCTAAAGTTGTTGCATTTGATCAAGAAAGACAATATATATATATATATATATATATATATATATATATATATATATATATATCTCACCCTTCCAGGTCTTCAGCACTCGTGCTCACAGAGATGTTATAGTTAGTGACATCAAGGTGCAAGTTCATATTTTTTTATTTTTACCTGATATATCTTAATCACTAACAACTTCTACTAGAGAAACTAAAAGTGAAAAGAAAGTTATTGTATGGTTCTTGTCAAGTAGAAGAAGGGAAGTTCCAATTTTCAACTCCAACAAAATTTAATTATAGAGAATATATCCAGGAATTTCTTCAAGAAGCTATAAATAGTAGTTGTGAAGGTTTAATTATCAAAACACTGGACCAAGATGCAACATACAAGCCTGGAAAGAATTCTAAGAACTGGTTGGAGATTGTATGCTGCAGATTTTTTTGGGATGTAATAACATTTATCATATTGATAATCATGCTTCAGGTCTAGAATCATATATAAAGCAATCCAAATCCACAAAATGGTCTAGGGATGGAGCAGTATTGAGGGATACTTTTCAAGACATTGGTTTTGGTATTCTGTAGCTTGAAAGGAAATTCTAGGAAAAGGTTGTTTTCATTTGTAAGCATGCTTATGGTTGAAGCCTAATTCTTTTTTATTTGATGATTAAGGTGATCAGATGTGAAATATGAATTTGAAACCCAGTTTCCTAGTAGACTAAGATGATGTTGAAGAAATAAGGAAGGTTGATGTATATTTACATGTGCAAACATTGAAACGGAATTTAGTGGGGCCAAACAGAGCTTAGATTTGAACCAACATGTGCATCCAAAGCCCAAGGCCGACTTATACAAGCCCTAACATTGGTTCATGTAATGATACATCCACAGCTAGGAGAACTTTTGGCATGATGAAGACCCATACGTTCACCATTGAAGGAGGATTAAAAGTTTTATTGGCATAATTGGTGGAGAAAACCCACCATTGAGGATTAACATTCACTTGTGAAACACACATCTACACTCAAAAGGAGACTTGGAGAAAATTTGGAAGGCTTGCTTGTGTTTCTTGCAACAAAATTCACCTTGAAGGGCCTTTGGAGGTTGGATGCTGCATTTTGAAGCCCAATTTTCAATTAGTGATGGAGTTGTCCCCATGTTTGGGGAGCTATTTAGTGTAGATTATTGTACATTTGACATGAAAAGTCTATCTTTGTATATTTTAGAGCAATTAATTGGTGAAGAAGGATTTTATCCCTCCCTAGGGATTGTTTATTTGTATATATAGTGCTATTTGATATTTTATCAAGAGCAGATTATACTGAAATTTTGAAAGAAAGTATTATGATTAAATGAGAAGGAACATTTTAGCTACAATAGTGGCATATTAAATATAAGTTCACTAACACACCTAGAACAAGCTATAGGAAGTTTAGAACAGAAAAATAAGCCAATGACAAATGAGTTACAGGAGGGAAAATGTTCGCTTAGAGAATTTTTGAGAAGGAATATTAAATGAGTTACACTAACCATCAAGGGACAACAAACTACATGAGGTTTATGATAGACAAGTAAGCCAGTGACAGATGGGTACACAAGGGAAAAATTTCACTTTGAAAGTGGACAAGTTCTCTAGGAAAACATTTCCCTCCTATACCCATCTATCACTACAACTTATTTGTATGTCATAAAACTCCTGTAGCTTTCTTATCTAATGGTGGTGAGTATTATTTAATATTCCTCCACTGCTCATCTAATTTCACGTTGAATTAGCATTTGCATTACCCAAGTTGGATCCATCCAATAAAATCTAAAGAAAATTCTGAAGTGCACGATAAGCGTATTGAAAAACACTATCATAATATGGCATTTCATTTCACATTTCCAAACTAAGAAACAACTTTCCAAATTAGGGAACATGTTTCCAGGCCATATCATATGTGTTTCCACATTTCCCTGTGTTTTTGGTGATGGTACCAACCATTTAGTTGTGTTTCCCAGAACATAACCAAATATTTATATTCGTGCAAAGTTCAAACAGACATCAGTCTGAATTTATTGAAGCAACATGAGCTAGAATCTTCACATTTTAAGGATATTCTGTTACAGCCTTTGTCTAGAAGCTAACCTATGCAAAAAATAATATCATGACTTTAAATATGTCCAATAAAAAATTTCTAGATGGTCACTCTTATAAAGGTGACAATAGTATAAAGGGTATCTTCCTATACCTAACTAGGTGTTCATTTTATGTCTCTAGCTTTGGAGATGAGATTGTCAAAGGCTTACATTGTCCTTCATATACTAGAAAGGTGTTACCCACCATGTTCATTTCAAACACTTCCATCAATCATCATCAATTCCATTATCAATCAGTTCCATCAACTTGGGATTGCAAATCATATTTGACAAAATGGAACCAAAATCCACCTTGTGGTCAATTCAAGAAAAGACTTCAGCCATAGCAGCATTGTTGTTGATCCTACATGATTTAAAAATGGACCAACAGGTCATAAAATAAGGCATCATGGCAACAATAAGGAATGGAAGAAACTAGAAATGTACATAAGCCTGGAATAGTAGTAGCCAAATTCAAGATGGAGAAAAGTCCAATTTCCTTATTCCTCGCATTAAATTATATTCAAGATGAGCACCCGATGATGAGATGGCACTTTCTGAGGCTCGTAGAGAAAAATACCACACCAAATCAAGTAGGAGATGTAGTTGTTATAGGTTATATTACTCATGTCAAATTTGTGATCAATGTACTGTGGTACAGGTGGGAAGTTCTTTCCTTGTTTGATTTTAATAATAGAGTTTTGGTGCAGGACAAAATTATAGTGAATGTGTTTGCACATTCACAAATTTATGCCACATTCAATGTCATTACACAAAGTTTCTCATTTTTTTAACAACAGTTGTGGTTACAATATAGTTCAAGCAGTTGAAAAATGTTAATTCAATTGACATCTAGCACACAAGATTGAATCAAACATTCTCTATGGCCTTATCTTGTATGTATTTCTTGCTTCTAATTTTCTTGTGAGAGACTAAACTCCCACACTCTACATTGCCATAGTAGTACTAGCATGATGAAAATGTAAATGATTTTTTCCACAACTATTACATTGTTATTCTTTCCAAAACAATTGTCGAGTCCCATCTTGTTTTTTTTCTATGGTATTGTTGCACTTGCAAACTTATTTGGGAATAAATTTAGTGATACATAACTGTAGTGTTCTATTTTAGAAAAACTTTCAAGATATTGAAATCGAATATGAACCAGTAAAGAAGCTAAGAATTGACAGTTTTTTGGTCACCATCATGACATTGACACTTCAAGAAACATTATATTGACTAGATAGAGTAGAAGGATTATAGTTATGGATCCATAGATTATTCTTTGGAAATCAACCTCCAAATATTATCAAAATTTTTAATATATTATTTACACGATATAATTGCACTCTTAGTGCTTTGGGATATATAATCTCCAAAAGTTACACAGTGGGTGTTGTCACTGGCAGCAACTGTCACCTTGTCACTAAAAAATGGGTGTTGTTTATAGGGTTGCAGTTTCAGGACTAGGTTTGCAAGGTTGCCTTCTCATCCCTCATTTCTCTGTCAATGGCTTTGAAAGGCTAAGAGAATAGTGGAGCCCAGGGTGTTATAGTTCTGGTCCATGTCATTGTCATGTTCTGGAATCCAGAGACTTCTTCTTGGATTAGCCTCTCTTTATGCTTTTCTGAGGAATATTTATGCAGGGATAAGAAATTATTCAACCAATGATGTAGAGTTCTTATTTTCTCATGGTTAAGGAATGTTTTAGATTGTGACATTCATGAAGTTGTTTTGGAAGATCCTCAACATTCCTTCAGCTATGGTGAACTTCATTTGTCATTTGATCGGCCTCATTGTTATAATTTTCAAGAACAGGGATGATATTCATGTGAGAAGTCCGCATTTTCTTGCTCGTGCCTTTAAACAACTCTGCCAACCCTGAGACTCTGGAAACTGTACCTTTCTCTTATGGATTCTGTCACTACCCTATTGAGAATATGGAGGGCTGATGATTAATTCAAATTATCTTCTTGATAATTACTTGTGAGCTTACTTGAGTTACATACGTCTTCTCTTCATTCTCTTATTTAGTCTTTCATCAAGTCAATTATCAAAATACACAAGACACAAATTAGGTTCCTAGAGCCAGGACAAAACCTCTCCCTCTTGGAGAGGAAAACCAGCAAAGAATTCTTCTTATATATCTTCAAATGACAAGTACCATGACCAAGACTCAAACCCTTGACCCAGATATGCTTTCAAGATATTTTCACTACTCCTTAGACAAATTTCAATGCTGATCCTTCTCTTCATGCACTGTCCTGCACCAATGCTAGAGATCTCGGTCTCTAAGTTCGTCTTCAAAAATCATTCTAGATCTTATCTTTTAATTCACATATCTTTGAGGCTGAAGGTACCATACTTTCTCTTATTGACTGTGATTAGGAAGTTAAATCACAGATTTACCTTCCTCTTTTCTCATAATGCAATGACCCTTATAACATTATAATAAGTCCATGACATTTGAAAGCTACTCATACTAATCTGCATTCATAATTTGACATACTGCCTGTAACTTGCACTTCTGTTTGTTTACTAGTTCACATATAGTCACTGTTTTCCATAGAGGAATCCACAATCTTGTTTATTCACCAATCCGCATATAGTCACTGTTACCCACAGAGAAACCCGCACTCCTGTCTGTTCATTAATGCACATATAATCATAGTTTCTCCACAGAGAATTCCGCACTTCTGTTCATGTCAAATAGATGCAGGTTCTTTGTTAGATATAGAGCACAGCCGTGACCTTTTAATCCGCATTGAAAACTTTCTGAATTACGCACTTGAATCTCTTCTAATATCCGCACTAGTTCAGAGTGATCCGCACTTTATTGATTTTCAAATGAACCGTAGGACAGTCATATATTTATGAACTGCCTAACTGTCTTTGGTCCGACCTTCCAACAAGATAGTAGGCCGAATTTATAGCTGATTATAGGCCAACATGAAGGATAGTTAATCCAACGTTTATAAGGGTATATTCTAGCATCTTTCAGGAGCCATTTCTTCACGGTATTTTTCCAAGGTCTTGGAGCATATTTTGTTGACTAGACTCTTCATGAACATGACTCTTAAATACATTTACATTTAGAAGGAAAATCCTAATAGACATCAAGAAGAAGTCTATAGACCTATAATAAAATCTTGCTCATGAAACCCATGAAGCAAGTAAAACAAAAATACATTTTATTATCTTTGTCTTCTACTTTACATAAATTCATAATTACATAGGCAATATGAAGACTGACCTAGTTACACTTTTCAAAATACCCTTGAATCACCTATGCAGATTTTTTCTCATAGTTGAAGTCATTTAAAACAAAAAAATCTTTTGCCACATTGTGTTGATTTTTGGAATTTTTCAAAACGAATTTTGATGCAAATTCAAAATTTTGATTTCTTGGATATAGTTTCTGTGAACTTTCAACCCTAGGGTTGAACCCGAAATACAAATTAAAACAATAAAATTTACTTGTCCAACCAAATGCATTAGGCAGTGCTACAAAATAAACACCAAACAATTCTAATTCAAGGGATTTTTTTTAACCCTTAGGGCATACTTCTAACACAAAAAAAGATGAAGATGACTTATTACAACAGATTTATGACACATTCACTGTAATTACACAAGTTATTTCATCTCTCAACTTTAGCGCATATGATTTGGTAACAATGTTGGTGAAAAATTGGTGTTGTGATTTGATAGAGACCTAGTTATATTATGAGAAAGCATACAAGAATTTATTCTTAGGAAAAAAGGGTGTAGGGAACTAGTCTTGGAATGTCATGTTCTTAAGCTTTTGAAGTCTATGTGGATCCACAAATTGTCATTCCTTTTCTTCGTTAGCACCATTGGAGATGTGAAGTCACTCTGTTCAACTACAAAGATGACTATTTCACTAAAATTCTGTAACTTGTGATAAACCTGGAGACACCTCAAACATAGCAAGGCCAATTGGTGATATAAATATGGTGTATTTAAAGAAAGATCAGTTTTCCAAAGGCCAACAAATAAAGGATGAAGAAATTCATCCCCTGCCAAATTTTAATAAAAATGGAGAGAGCAACAACTGCAACAAGAAGAGTGGCCTCATGGTACCATCTTCAACTCTGCTATCATTTTTGGAACAAGTCCAGTAATGTGCACTCACACAGTTTAAGATAAATAAAAGAACAACAATAAGGGGGCTAAAAATCATAGGATGTAATGGAAAACTTTAAGGAGATTGGTAAGGATTCCATGCTAGACATTGTTCATCATTTGGTTAATGAATTCCAGAACTGATTGATTCTGGTTAACTTTGGGCAAAGATGTTGTAATGAAGAAGATTTACTTGTGAGAGGCCCATTGAAAAATCATGTTGAAGCCATAACCTCGATGTTCTTAATCACAACCCCTACGGTATGGACCTATACAATTGTTATTTCATTTAACCATATAAACCCTCATGTTCTTCAAGAATTAGCTGCCTTGCAGAGTGTTAAGGGCTCTATGATATCATGTCATACCAGATCTTTGATCTTTGCTATAGTGGGCAGCAGTGTCAGGTTCATACTTACTCCTCTCACCCATATTTTTTCTAGCATGGTGAAAGTTGTGGAGATTCCTAGCGACATTGATACACACCATAATGGAAGTTCAAGACAAAAGTACCTGGTGGAGTTTCTCTTGCATTCTGATTTTCTTCTATTCTTCAGTACTGTGATGTCAATGTTGAAAAATGGTAGCTGGGGTTGGTATTTTGAATTTTCATTAGCAAAAGAACGGTAAAAAAGAAAGAAACAAAACAAAATCCTTACCCCATTCTTGTATCTGTAACATGAGATTTGGGTAACAGATACCATATGTGTTAAATAACTAAGATTCTAAATTTTACTGCATTGTGAAAAGAAGGAAGAAAAAATTTCATTAGTCTACCAAGTTTAACTATGCTACATTTTCTATATTGTATGGATTACTCCACTTACCAACACTTAGATTTCATGGAATAAAATGATTGATTAATGGGCTTTACTCTTCACCCTAACTTTTAACAAGCTACTCTCCAAGCAATTTAAAACCAATAGCTTTCACATTTATATATGTTAGATGTTTCTGAAGTTTGTAACACATGACCAATAAGGTTTGCATTTATCTCTGATAGAGGTTGTTGAGGTCTGTAACACTTGCTTAATTACATCAATGAGAGAAACTGTAGGGTGGGTAGAATTTTTACCTCAACCTAGAATGAAGAAGGAAGTCCACAGATTTTTATGACTTGGAATGTCAACTCCACCACACTACATAGATAATAGCACAATGCAAGTACTAATGAGCACCAGATGAGCCGACATTGCTCAGAACATGAATTCTCATTAGCATGTATTGGTTGTATGAATAAAAAAAAAATGATTTTTAGGCATGAATGCATAAGAAACTAGAGTTCAGGAAGAATAAAAAAACCTTAAAAATAAATACCTCCTATGGATTCAATATTGAGAGGTTGGGGACAATTCCTTTTATTGTTCTTTTTGAGGAACTCGAAAACTTGTCTATGGATTACTAAGCGCTGATTGATTTCTGATAAAAGGTTCACCTGACATTCAAATCACTCATTGAGTGTGATGCAGCGAGGGTTGATTAATTCATAACGTGTTTCAATGCCATGAGCTTTCTTAGCTATCCTCCTATTTCCTACTTAAACCAAACCGCTTCCCTGTCCTTTTGCGTCTTAATTTCTCTATATGGGCACACCAGAATAGAGTTTGAATTAGGAACACACCAAAGGGGATCTTGGAGAACTGGAATTTTACTGCAGGTAGAGAGCATCGTGGAAGGGGCATGCAACAGATTGAGAGTCGAGGGTGGTGAATGACCGAGACGAAAACATAAAGGAAGCGGAGATGGCTGCCGACAAGGGGTTCAAGGAAATCATCAACGTGCTGCTGAAGAATCTAAGAAAAACGATTTCCAAGAAGTCCAATTCATAGCATATGTAGACTACACCTATAATAATAATAATTGGTTACGTTGCGGTGCAGAGTGTTAAGGGCCCCCCTCCTGCAGCTCTGCTCTCTATTTTGATATTAACCAAATGTTACCAACGACCATTCATCCCTGGCCATACCCTCTTAAATTTGATATTTGAGTGGGAAAATGAAATTCCAAATGAGAACGCTCCAAAAAAAATTTATCATTTGAGTGGGCAAATGAAATTCCAAATGACAAATTTTATTATTTGAGTGGGAAAATGAAATTCCAAATGAGAAGGCCCGAAAATTTTTACCATAATGTAAAAGAGTATTATTTTAATATAATAAATATTTTATTTTTTTTTAAATCTATTTAAAGTTATAAATGTTTTAATATTTTTTTTAATTTTTTTTTTTTAAAGTAGTTAAATTTGTAAGCTCTTTTTTTTTCCTAAATTTTTTATTTTTTTTATATTTGCATTTTAAGAAATACTTGATTATTTTGTCTTGGTACTTGGTAGATTCAAAGTTAAGATGAATCTAGATCAATTTAATTATTAATTATAGTTGTAGTAATAATTTTTATTTTTATTTTACATTACAACATCTCTATCATGGGAGAGGAATTCAATAATTATGGAGAAACCCTATAGGCCCATGGAAAAATTGCACACGAAGAAAGGGGTGTGGAGTTTCTCATTAGAGCAAGGCGTAGTTTTGACAAAGAGTGAATTGCATCTAGGGAATGCCATGCTCTTATATCCTTGTTTAAATGTAAAACAATATTAAATGATAACCATAAGATTTTTATTCACATGATATATATTTTTTAAGTACAAATATTGGTGTCGTGACAAACCCTTTGAAGACACACAGATACTCATTAAATATGTTTTTTTCAGAAGAGATGTTGGTTTCTTACTATCATACCCACATGAGGGAGGAGTAATTGGTGGATTATGCATTGGAGGAGGGCGTTTTCAACAAATTTTGGCTAGCACAAGGATTTTATCCATTTTCATTTGGAAGATAGATCGAAAGGTCGTCATGCCTCAGTTTTCATACGTACCAGGTCTTCAAAAAAAATAATAATAATTTGATAGGGCGGTCATCTAGCGATTCAGAGGCCCTAACCTCGACTCCAATTATGAATTTTTCGAGTCCTCTAGTTTCGGTTAGCCCAGGGCTCGAGGCCATTTGCGAGGGGCTGCAAAACTCTTCTTGGGGTTGTCTAGATTTAAGTTTGGTTTCCCTTTCATCCTAGAGATTGGAGAAATACATGCGATGTATTTTGACTTTCTTAGGGTTTTCAGAAGTTTCAGAATTTATGAATTTCTCCGACTTTTTTTTTTGCTTGTCCTTCATCTCAAGTGTCATTTCCCTTGCCCTTGTTGGATGAACTGGCAAAGGAAAGTCTTGCCCTGATGGCGAAGAAAGGTCAAACTGATGCTGACAATATCTGAATCCATCTGTAGTGTTAAAATTTAGAGCCAAAATGGTATTTAGGATTTTAACACTATTGATGGCTTTAAATATCCCTATAGTGAAATGAAACACTTCAGTATTAAAATTGCAATTTTCCATTCCCGAAGTGACACAATTAAAAATTGTAACATAAATTACTAATTCATATACTTGGTGTACTTATTATTTGGTCATATTTTTATCCTTAGACTATAATAGTCATTTACAATAATCATTATTAATTTTGTCACTTATTATCTAGTCATATATTTTAGTCCTGGACTAAATTAGGCATTTTAGTTAGTCGCTTTTAGTTTAGTCATTTATTATCTAGTCATATATTTTATCCCTAAACTAAATTAGTCGTTTAAGTTAGTCATTTTTAGTTCAGTCACTTAAAATTGCTCAAATTTAGTAGTAATTCACTTCAAATAATTACAGTGACTAACTTTTTTAGTCATCTAGTCACTAATTTCATCATTTCCTACTAGTATTATGAGGACTTAAAATCCTATGGCACTAGCATAATACACATAAATTACCTATAAAAGAAGATCAAAAACCTTTCAAATAGAATCTTAGAAAGATAAATCTTGTTTTGATGCCTTTAATTGAGAAAGAGGTCAAGAGAATGTATGAAGCCCAAATAATTGCACCAATCAGACAATCTGATTGGGTTTCAAATCTATTTCCCACTAGGAAAAAGATAGGAGAAATCAGATTGTGTGTTGATTTCAAAAATTTGAATAAAGTGTCCTTAAAAGACAACTACCCTTTACCCAAGATGGATCACATTTTATAGAGGGTGGTTGGTTCTTACAAAATTTAATTACTTGATGGATTCTCTAGATATAACCAGATTCTAGTTCAGCTTGAAGACCAACCTAAAACTTCTTTTTCTACTTCTTGGGGCACTTTCATGTATGTGAAAATGCCTTTTGGATTAATGAATGCAGGAGCCACTTTTCAAAGAGCTATGGATATAGCCTTTGCTAAAGAAATTCCTGAATTTTTTGTGATTTATCTAGATGACATTACTATATTTTCTAAGACTGATAATGAACATCTAAATCAACTCAGACAAGTCTTTCTCAAACGTAGAAAATTTGGCATCTCTTTAAATCCTAAAAAGACTTTATTTGGACTGGAAGAAGGTAAATTATTATGACATATCTTATCTAAAGAGGGAATTAGGATAGACCATCTAGAGTAGAGTCCATTCTAAACATTAATCCTCCTAGGAATATTAAAGAATTACAAGCTTTCTTAGGTAAAATTAACTTTCTCAGAAGATTCATCTCAAACCTAGTAGAAATAATTAGAGAACTTAACAATATGTTGAAAAAATATTCAGTACTTAAATGGATTGTGGAGGCCAAGAAATCATTTGAATCAATTAAACAAGCCTTGAAAAAACACCAGTCCTTATAAGTCCTGACTTTAAGAAAGATTTCATTATTTTTTCCTTTCCTTCAGAACACACTATTGTTGCAGTTTTACTGCAAAAAAATCATCAGGGCTATGAGCAACCCATTGCTTTTTTCAGCAAGTCACTTAGAGATGCCACTTTAAAGTATAACATAATGGAAAAGCAGGCACTAGCTTTAGTGAAAGCTATCAAAGACTTTAGAGTGTACATCCTTTATTCACATATCATTGCTTATGTTCCAAATGCAGTTGTAAAAGACATTCTAACACATAGTGGGCCTAATAGTAAAAGAGGAAAATGGATTGCCACCATTTTGGAATATGACATAGAAATCAAACCCACCAAACTCATAAAAGGTCAAGGTTTAGCCAAAATCACGGCTGAATCAAATTGTCCTGCTTTAGATATTAATTTTATTTCCCAAATAGATGATCATGAAGAGATGGTGACTCCAGAGATCAGTGAAGCCTTTCAGACACTATGGTACACATATATTGTATGTGTATTACTAAATTTACAAGCTCCTCCTGGATTATAAAGAACTAAAGCTATATTTTTAAAGTTACAGGTAATAAGATTTTGTATCATAGACAATGCACTATTTTGGAAGGAACATGGTGGAATTTTATTGAATTGTTTACTTAAATAAGAAGTTGATAAAGTTTTGAAAGAATTTCATGAAGGTGACTGTGGAGGACATCTCTACTAGAAGACTACTACAGATAATATTTTGCGAGCTATTTTTTACTGGCATACCTTGTTTGCAGATGTGAAAAATTATGTGACCTCCTGTCACAAGTGTCAAATCTTTAAAGGAAAGAAAAAGCTGCTACCTTTTCCCTTAAAACCCATCTCAACAGAAATTCCTTTCAGCAATGGGGTCTTGACTTCATTGGTGAAATTCTCCCTCCATCCTCAGCCCAACACAAGTGGATTTTGACAGCTACAGACTATTTCACTAAGTGGATAGAAGCCATACCTTCCAAGCAAGCCACTAACACTGTCATAATCTCATTTTTAGAAAACAACACATTCTCAAGATTTAGATGCCCCCAAAATATCATCACTAATAATGTAGCTGCATTCAAGTCCAAAAATATGTTTGACTTCTATCATAAACGCCACATTACCCTTGGCCATTCTACTGCATATTACCCTCAAGGTAATGGCCTTACTGAATCCACCAATAAAAACCTTGTGAACATCATCAAGAAACTACTAGAAGGCAATAAGAAAACTTCGAACAAGAGGTTAGTGAATGCCTTATGGGAAGATAGACTTACCACAGAGAAATCTATTGGTACATCCCCTTACCAACTTGTCTATGGGATGGATGTTGTTTTTCCATCTTCTTTAGGAGTACCAGTAATGAAGATAATTCAAGAAATGCAAGTTGAAACTAATGATATTCAAAGAAGGATTAACCAAACCATACACTTGCAGAAAACCAGAGAAGAGGTCTATCGTAAGTCTCAAGTTGTCCAAGAAAATATTAAAAAGATATTTGACAACAAGACTAAGGAATATGATTTCTATATAGGTGAAAAAGTTTTAAATTGGGATTCAAGGAGAGAATAGAAAGGTAAAAATGGGAAATTTGATTTCTTATGGAAAAGACATTATGTTATTTATGGTTACAGAGGTAAAAATGTTTTCTTTTTGAAGGAGTTGGATGGATCAGATCTGCTAGGTGGACCTGTCAATGGCAGAATGCTGAAGCATTACTATTCCTCAGAATAAAAAATAGTTCACTTTGTTTACTTTATTCAGTGTACATAACATTGCAGATTTTAAATTGGATTGGATGTTTTCATTAGCAAATTTGAAGCCCAAAGAGAAGGCCCTAAGATTTGAAGGATAAAATATCATAAGTGTGAATAATTGCAGAGCTCAAAAAATAGTTCCAAGGCTAGCATAGTCAAAATTCAAAGCCTACTAGTCTCAAAGTTCATGACATTTCACCAGGAAATTTCACCCCAATGTGGAGCCACTGTTAGGGTCCTATAATAGTAGGATTCATAATTTTTGAATTGACTTTAATTAGTCTTGTAATATGTACATACTTTGTTTTCTGCAATTTTTTTTCACATATCAGATAAATAAAATAAAAAATGTAAAGAGGATAAAAGTCCTAAAAGAAAAATCACAGGACTTGAAAGTAAAAATATCAAAAAGAATAGAAAAATGGACCCCAAATAAAAAAAGAGATAAAATAAAACATGAAAGTGATGCAAATCCAATTTTCTTTTTCTGCAAAATAAATATTGTGTGGAGTTTGTCACAATGCCACAATCCAAGAAGGCTAAATAACTTAATCTTAACATCTCATGTTTTAAATTTCATGTTATTAGATAGAAAATAAATATCTAGCGAAACAGTTTAAGCTTGGCAGATCAGTAGTTAAGTAGAAAATAATAAGGAGCTCAAAAACTTAATTTTAGCCCTTGGAAGAAATAAGGATATAATTAGTTAGTTTGTTGTTTTAAAAGAAAAATAAACAAGAGTTTGCAAGTTCAAATGCACCCAAGTTAAATGAAGACAAAATTTTAGGGTAGCATATGAGTAGGCAGAAGAAATTTTTACAATCACGGATAAAGCAGAAATTGGTCATTCAATCACTAAATTCCTTCAAAAAAAATCCCATTGTAAAAATATTTAATCCCCTCATTTTCATTATTTCCCCTTCATTTTTCCTTTTTTCCCATTATCATTCAGTTTCACATGCAAAAATCCCCTATTCCTAAGTGTAAAACTCATTATACTTAAGGAAAGAAAAAACCCTTTGATTAATTCCCCTTTTACCCCAAAAATACCCAAAAATCCAAAAAACATTTTATCCTAAGCGTAAATGTAAAAATATTATATCGGGACTCTCAAGAATGAAACTTATCCCTTTATTATGTTTTACATTAGGCTTAGTTTATTTTTTCTCCCTCTTCGCACTTCATTACTAAACATTAACCTTATATATTAAATAATTTATTAACCTTTTAGCTCGTATCATATTAAAATCCTTTTAATATTATTCCCACCCATATTTTAATTTTAGCCTATGTCTTATTTCCCCACGTGATATATTATACCCACTCTTCCCATAGGTTAAAACTATATCTACTATATAATAATCCCACCAATGATAAAAACACACTTATAAGCATTGCATTGGTTAATAAAACATTAACCCACCTATCAAATGTTATTCCAAACTATGTATTAAAAACCTTATGTTTTAAATACATTTTACACATCTCGCTGCTTACATATCCCGAGCCCCACATCTTTTACCACGCAAATTCATCGCACGATCCTAACCATTTTCTCCCCATCCCCCATATCTAATGGTTGAGATAATACATCACATATTTCTTAGCGCAAATGATAAACACACCTGAAGCTTGCGAAAAAAAATGTTTTCAATGTTTCTCTCACCTCCACGTGCCCTGATTCTATTAGATCACACTGATTGATCCAAACCCGATTACCGCCTTTCAACCGTGCAAAAACCACTTTATTGTTTTCCCTCCCCCGCGCCCAAACCACTTACCTATTTTTGAACAAACCAACATTTTCAAAATACACTGAAGATGATGAAAATTTCAGAAGGCTTATGAAGATAAAATTGCCAGAAGATGAGTTCTAGGAGAATTTGACTGATCTACTGTAAGATTAAATTACAATGAGGATAGAGAAGCAAAAGAAAAAACAGAGTTTGCTATTTTTTACATCAACAGTAATAGTTTTGGCAGTAAAGTGTATTAGTTAGAGTGTATCAGATGAAAGATTGAAGAGAAAATGAGAGTAAAGATAAATATGCCAGTGTAAAGGACACCTCATTTTCCAGCTATAACCTTCATCAAATAGAAAAGAGAGAAAGAAATGATAAAATAAAAACAACAAGCTATTTTATTTCAATAACAAGGACAACTAGCAATTAGTTAGGTAGTTGTCACTATCTTCTTGCATGAAGATATTTATTTTCCAAGAAAAAATCCTAATTTTATTCTAGGATATTTTGTACAAGTTATTGTATAAATACTTCATCATTTGAAGTATTGAGTGTGGATTAATTGCTCAAAATTTCTGTAGTTATACTATTCTGAACCTAAGGGTTTTTGTATCAATTTCAAGTCAGCAGACTAGATCACATGAAATAAAGCATCATATTACACAATTCATATGTTGGGCCACTGCAGTGAAGTATTTCACTTGTTATCTTGTCAATTTTCTTATGTTTTTCATCTATTCATGAATGTGTTCTTAGTCTTAATGATAAATCAAGATTTTTTATTTCAGAATTTGTTAAAAGCACTATGTTTTGATTGATTATCATTTAAATTTTTTCTACTGATATCTAGACTAAGGAACCCTTAATTTCTCTTTGATTTCGATAGACCTCTTCCTTTTCACTCCTAATCTGGATTTAAGAACCCTTTATTGCTCTTTTATCCTGATCAAAATCATTTCACCATCAGCCTTGAGATTTGAAGTGACTCTGCTATCTTGTCGTGTAAACATTTACCTTTAGAACTTGATATTGATCTGACTGCTTGACTCATTGACTCCATTTTCCAAATGGGATACAGATCTATAGCTATCCATCTAAGTGAGTGATTTCCCCACCAAACCAAATCAAAACCCAAAAACCAATTTTCCCTATATAACTAGCCTAAAATCAATTATAAACAACAAAGTTAAATCATATAGAGAGAGCCCTCTCTGAACATTAGGAATGCTAAATCCTAAGGCTTAAAAGTAGGTTTTTGGTTACCTCTGATATTATTTAAACTACAATTCTGACAACTTTAAGAATTATTAGAGTGGTAACACAAAGCATAGTTATTTCATGGTCTTAACAGGTATCTAAAATTCTATATTCACATTCATTTAAATAAAAATAACATAATATAGGTTGGGAGTAGGATATAATGTGATCTTTAATTATATATTAACTACTCTAAAAAAGTAGTGTTAGAGGTATTGATTTATTTTTATTGTTATTACATACTTGTGTGATCATATGAGGGTGCATTTGCAAATTATTACCATTATATTAATGTTTTATTTTTAAAAATTCAATATGAACACTTAGTGATTAAACATTTAATGGGCACATGTTTAATAAATTATATTTTTACCAAATAAGTGAAAATTTAATAAAAATATATATTTCTATGAGTTGTGAAAATCAATGAGTGGAAAGAATCATATGCATATATTTGGCCATTTGGATAATCTTATGAGAAATCACATGTTATTTTTAAATATTTACATGCCGGAGTTATTATTAGAATGACATACATGACTGTAGGTTATATAGAGATGAAAAGAACAATTTTAAGTTTATGTATTGATATATTAGTTTTGGGAGACACCTAGACATTATGAATAGTGTTAGATAAAGATGAGGAATTAATTAAAGCTTTTAAATTTCAAATAGGTGAAGAAAAAAATTTAGTGAACAAATTGATATTGTATTAATAATTCTAAGCTTTCAATTGCAATATGTATTTTTTAAATGGTTCCTTTTAAATGCTTCATGTAAATAGTTTTTATTATTTAAATTTATTTTTTATTTAATTTTATATAATAAAATTTATAATTTAACTATTTTTTTTTGTTAGACTAACCATATCAGTATTTGAAGTCGTGATATTTTCTTAATAGGTATTTGAAGTGGTGATATTTTAGCTATGAGTGTCTTAACCATATTCCCATTCACCATCAATCCATATTATATATATAGATATGCTTAATTTAATAACAGACAAAACAATTTTAATTAGTGTGTGTGGGGGGTTGAGCCATAAGATTACCTATAAATTTTCCATGGAGTATCTTAACATTACACATATTATTCTAACCTCCATGAGCTTCTTAATTAATATACTTAATGTGCTTCACCTGAAAAATGTATCATAGAGAAATCTAAATCAAGGACTTAATGTCCAAATCTACAATATCTAAGTCAAAGCCACCGATTAAAATATGGACTATACAAAGTGAAATATACGAACATTACATGGATGCATTTCAAATTTTTGATTAGGATTGGAAACTATTAAATTGATAGTCTTATTATAATAAAAAAAATTATATTTGTAATAATAATAATAAAAATTCTCATTTTTTTCCTAATTTCATATTAGAAATTATAATGGTTGTCTAAGTAATGTATAAATTGAATGTAGATCTCACCATACATATAAGTGCAAGGATGCAACTAAATAAAGAAATAGTTTTTGAAGATGGAGCATGCCTCAAATATGTAATGGCTTGCTTGTTGAAAGATAATCAATAATAATTGGTTAAGGAAGATTGTTTTTTCTTTGAACATGTCAATATCTTGAAACTCTTAATGTAATAATGTAATTCAACAAAACATAATACAAATACAAACTTCAAGTGATATATCAATTGAAACAAATTCTATGAATACTAGTGGAAAACACTATCAACATGATTCCATGGTGCAAATTCATTACCACAACATATTTTGAATTTTCATTAATCAAGATGGTCAATTAGCCTTGTTCTTGACTTTTGTAGAAAGTTTAAAAGCAATTTCTTCTTCAGAAAATGATAGGTAATAAATGGAGAAGCTATAAATGTTGAGACACCCTTAACCCTAAGATAATGTAAACTATTAATACCACTTAGTAATTTTGGTGGTCAAAAGTTGATTATTGTACATTAAATGTTCTAACACATTTCTTGAAACACAAAAGACTCTACACATGTCAAAGTTATTTGCATGACATGAACCCATCCCAATCATTGTTTGCAGGCAAAGAACCTTACCAACCAAGCCACATTCAATTGTTTGTTACATTGACTGAATGTAGATTAAAGCACTAACTACTCAAGTAACAACACTACTTAGATGTGAAAAAATTTTGATTTTTTTTGTTTAACCTCTCTTGAATTAAGGTTTAGAGATATTTTAATTTTATGTTTCATCTCTTATGAATATTTATCTAAGAACATATACAAATTACATAATTTAATATAAATGGCTACTACATCTTCTATGTAAAAAATACTTAATATATAATATTTTTAAATTCATGAAATCCTCTGAAATCTTAAAAAAAAAAAAAAAAACTTAGAAACCAGGTGAATGAGAATAAACCAAACAAAAATGAGTAACAATTTTCAGTAGTGTTCATAGGGAGTTTATTTTTTATTAGACATTATTCATTACCTAAGTTTTATGCAACATATATGTATTAGGACTTAAGTTTGGCATTTATAAGATTTTAGTATAATTCGTTCTGAGAGCCATATTAAAAAAAATAATTGAATAATGAAATAAAAGATTAAGATAAAATATAAATAGAAAGTTATATATAATAATGTATATATTTTCTTTTAAATATAATGTTAAATGATCAGGAGATCAAGTCTCTTGTAGAAAAATGCTCAAAAATGTAGTTTCTTAGAATTGCTCCGAAATAGATCGACTGGAAAGAGCTCGGTGATATGATCCCAACGCCGTGAACGGCACTCAAATCCGTTATCGTATGGAGGAGATATTGCATTTTGAAATTTGCCAATGTCAATTAAAAAAATGCCAAAATTGACTTTATAAAAATTATTTTTATTAAAAAAAGAATATTCCACATAATATTCTGGGGAATATTCTAGTGGCAGCCTATCACAGAGTGCCACGTGGCCAGCCCAGAGGCCGCCACGTGGCCCCAAGGCGGAAGGAATGGCGCGTTTCAAAAATATTGTTATGGACTCGGCAGGATTTGAAACTCGGTCGGGCGGATTCAAACGGAATGTTTTAAACATTACGCCATGGTTATGTTTGTTTATTTAAACCGTTGGCGTGGAATTCGTTTGGGACGTGGTCCCGTGTAAATAGCACCGAGAGCAGAATTATTTAAAACATATGGTTTTACATTAAGGTTTCAGCGCATATAACTCAAGTTCTTCAACCACCTCCGTTCGGTCCGGTCACGTGGACCTTATCCACTAGCCCACTTCCTTTGGTGGCAGTTTCAGCGGTCCGCCCCAATTTTAGCGCTTATCTCCAATTTAGTCAGATTAACTGCAGTTCCTCCAGATTAAGTGGAGTTTTTATAGGCCAAACTGGTAGTTGGAGTAAAAGAGCCATAACTTTGGCTAGGAAAGGCCTTTTGATACAAAATTTTTTGATCATTCTGGAGCTATTGGAAGTGTTTTCAGAGCCATCAGGGTGCTCTAACAGAGAATTTACCAATGTTTTTTGTCATGGAGCCACTAGGGCCTAAGGGAAGAAGAGCTGTATTGGAATATCTTCATCCAATGGAGGTGTTTGTTTAGTCATTTTATACTGATTTGAGCCTTCTGAATCTTAATTTGCAGTGTATTTTGCCATTTGAGGCTTTTATACAGTTGTATTCACATTTTTAGCATTTAATCAAAGAGGGAAAAGCCTAATTATAGGCTTTTGGACCCAGCGGATGTAGCCCAAGAGAGGGGTGAACCGCTTAAACAATTATTTTCTGTGATACTGTATAATTTTGCTGCATATTTTCAGATTCTGCTCCTTTAAACAGTAAATTTTTATAAGCAAACTTTTCCCAAGCAGGTTTAAACAGTGAACAAAACTTATTAGTTCATCTTCAAAACATTATACTGCATTTGTAGAATATGTATACTTGTCTATTCACACATTAAAGCTGGATCAATGAATACTTTTCACTTAAAACAAATACTTTCATTGATCGGATCTGAGTGATTACATTTTATTTCTTTAGGCAGAGTCTATAGAAGGGCCAGGTAGCCTCCGGATTCATCCTTTCTTTGAAAGGTGAAATATCCGGTGAATGCCCCTACAGTTAATCTTTGTATGAGAAATACTTTGTTCTCACAATTTCAGATCAGGTTGGTATCGGAGCTCAAGGTTTTGCTTAAGAGTTTGTGAAATTTGTGCAAGTAAATTGTATTATTCTGCAAAATTTGATGCTTACTAGGCTGAAATTGCAAAGAGGGGAAGGTCAATTGGTTAGAGAACAAGTTAATCCTCAACCAAGGAGGGCTAGAGTGCCATTACATCCACCTTCCATTTCATCCTCATTAGCCTTAGAATCAGCCACAAACATGTCATCCAGAGAAGGAGAAGTACATGAGAAAATGGATCCCAAGGAAGAAGAAAGAGTCTTTAGAAAATCTTTCTTGGACTTGACTGAGATGGTTAGGATCCTATACTAGGAGAGAAATGATAGGATTGCTGGAGAAGGGTTTAGAAACCAAAGAGAAGAAGGAGATTCTTCAGGAGGAAAGAAAGACAAAGATGAGTCTAAGAAAGGGAATGGAGGAAATGGTGATCCACCATCTCCATCATCATCCTCGTCCTCCACATCATCTTCTTCAACTCCTGAAAATCAGTCACAAAAAACAAAAACATCTCTTAAAAATCCTTTGTTAAAGCTTGATGTGAAGTTTGAGTTGCCGATGTTTAATGGTGATATGAATGCAGAGAAATTGGATAACTGGATTAGACAGCTGGAAGTCTATCTAAGAATTCAAAATTTGCATGATGATGACACAAAAATCCAATTAGCCTCTTTGAGAATGGATGGAGCAGCTTTGGTTTGGTGGGAAGCCAAGACTAGAGAGGAGATTAAAAAGCATGGTAAGATAACTCTAACATGGACTGAGTTTATTACTGCTATTAAGAAAAAAATTTATCCTCTTGCTCATATTCAGAAAGCAATCATGAATTGGAAAAATTTTAGGCAACTTAAGGGACAAAATGTGCAAGATTATACCCAAGAGTTTAGAAGGAGAGCACTTCTACTTGGAGTAGACTTACAAAGTCAAGACACCTTGTTGAAATACATAGGAGGTTTGCACAGTTACCTTAAACATACTATCCTAATGTTCAATCCTACCAGCTTAGATGAAGTCTGTGTGCAGGCTACACATTTAGAAGCTAGAGGAAAGAATACTTTTGGTGAGGGTAGAAACAAGACTTTCAAAGGAAAGAACAAAGAGAAAAACAAAGGAAAAGGCAAGAAAAATGCATCTATCAAACAAGAGAGTGAAAAGGTCATTTGTAAACACTGTTCAAAGAGTGGCCATGAAGAGAAAAACTGTTGGAAAATTCATCCTGAAAAAAGAAACCAGTTTAACAAAAACAAGGGAAAGAAGAAAAATGCAGCTACTACAACTACACCACAAGATTTATGTGATGATTCAGGTGACGAAACAAAAATTACAGCCATGGGTTTGAAAAGTTTGAAAGGGAAGGAAATTGAAACTCAAGAAAGTGCTAGTTCTTCAAACTGTCATACACAAGCTCCTAATGATGAAGAAAGAATTGAACTGTTCCATGTGAGGGTAGTGTCAAAACATACCAAAATTGACACACTATTTGACAGTGGGTCACAAGCTAACCTCATATCTAAAGACTTGGTCAAGCAGCTTAAACTTGAGACCGTTCCACATCCGAAGCCTTATCCACTTGGATGGATATGCAAGGATGCCAACTTGCAAGTCTCAAGGAAGTGCATATTGCGCTATGAAATAACTGCACACTTTATTGACACGGTTGAACTTGATGTGGTGCCGCTTGATATATCTGGTATTGTTTTGGGAAGTCCTTACTTGTTTGACAGGAAAGCGAACTTCTATTGCCATGAAAAAAAATATCATCTTTTCAAAGATGGAAAGGAGTTTATTGTCAGAGCTCATCGCAAGAAGACAAATGTTGCAATGGTAAATGCAGGACAAGTAAAAAGGCTAGTCAATTCAAGCAAGAGTTTTGTACTTCTTATGGTCAAGCCAAAGGTTGATGTGAATCATGAGTCATTTGAAAATTGTGATGCAAAGCTTAAATCTGATTTATATGATGTAGTTGATGCACATCATGAGATGTTTCAGGAGCCAACAGGTTTGCCTCCTAAAAGGGAGATTCAACATGAAATCCATTTACATCCAGATTGTCCTCTTCCTAACATAGGCATGTATCGCATGTCTGTTATGCAGAATGCTGAAATAAAGAAGCAGATTAAAGAGTTGTTGGACAAGGATTTCATAAGGCCAAGCACTTCGCCATGTGGGTCACCGATAGTGTTGATTCCGAAGAAAGATGGAACTTGGCGTATGTGTGTTGACTTCAGAGCTTTGAACAAGATAACGGTAAAGAATCGTTACCCACTTCCAAGAATAGATGATTTGTTAGATCAGCTGAAAGATGCAAGATATTTCACTAAGCTAGACTTAAGAAGTGGTTATCATCAAGTAAGAATTGAAGAAAGAGACATTTGGAAGACAACTTTTAAAACCAAACAAGGACTCTTTGAGTGGCTTGTGATGATGTTTGGTTTATGCAATGCACCTGCAACTTTCATGCGGGTAATGGATGATGTCTTACGTCCTTTTATTGATGATTTTGTTATTTTCTACTTATATGACATTTTGATTTTCAGCAAGACAAGAGAAGATCATGTCATGCATGTCAGTAAAGTACTTGATGTTTTGAAGAAAAATCAGTTATTTCTTAAGATGTCAAAGTGTGAATTTGGAAAGACTTCTTTGGTTTATTTGGGACACATAGTAGGTGGAGGCGCTTTGAGAATTGATCCTTCCAAAGTAGAAGCTATTGTGAATTGGCCTACTCCCAAGTCCATTATAGAAGTAAGAAGTTTTTTAGGTGCAGCTCAGTATTGGAGAAAGTTTATTGCTAACTTTTCTGCCATAGTAGCTCCTATGCATGCAGTGACAAGTGTGAAGCATGCTTTCCAATGGGGAAGTAAGCAACAAAAAGCTTTTGTATCTTTGAAAGAAAAGATCAGTTCAGCTCCGGTTCTTGCATTACCGGATTTGAGACAGCCATTCGAGATTCAGACAGATGCGAGTGATTATGCCATGGGTGCAGTTCTCTTACAGCATGGTAAGCCTATCGCTTTTCATTCTGAGACATTTAATGGTGCTGTTGTGAATTATCATACATATGATAAGGAGTTGTATGCGTTGGTACAAAGTGTCAAAAAGTGGAAGCACTATTTGATGGGAAAAGAAACAATTATGCATACCGACCATCAGCCTTTACAATATTTGCAGTCGCAAAGTAAATTGCAGCAGTCACGACATTTCAGATGGATGGGTTTCCTACAACAATTTCACTTGGTAATAAGGTACAAGAAAGGTATTAACAATAAAGTTGCTGATATGCTTTCAAGGCCTATTATTAGTGCTAGTATTTTGCTTAAGAATGATTCTATTGTGCATGAAAGCTACATAGAACAGTATGCATCAGATGAAGATTTTAAAGAGGTGTATGCTAACTTGAGTAAAGGGAATCATGTTGAGGAGAATGACTATCATTTGCATAACAATTTGCTATTTCATTTTGGAAAGTTATGTATACCACAGGGAGAGATATTAAGCATGATGAGAGAAGCTCATTCTTCTCTTATTGCTGGTCATTTCGATGTAAGAAAAATGGTGGCACATCTGCAGAGGTATTGTTATTGGCCTCGCATGGTAGATAGTGTTACATGTTTCATTAGAGGTTTTTCATTATGTGCTACAAGCAAGCCTAGCAATAGGAAGCTTGGATTGTATACGCCATTGCCGGTACCTTCTAGACCATGGGAAAGTGTTTCTATGGATTTTGTTGGGGGATTACCATTATCTAGAAAGCAGCATGATTATCTTTTTGTAGTAGTTGATCGTTTCAGCAAGATGTGTATTCTTATGCCATGTAAGAAAACTATAACTGCTGAACAAACTGCTGATTTATATTTTCAACATGTATGGGTTCATTATGGCTTGCCTAATTATATTGTTAGTGACAGGGATTCCAGATTTGTTGGGAATTTTTGGTCCAATCTATGGAAGATGATGGACACCAAGTTAAAGAAGAGTACTTCTTTCCATCCGCAAACAGATGGCCAAACAGAGGTAGTGAACAGAACCATTGTGCATCTTTTGAGAGGGTATTGCAGCAAGCATCCCAAGCTTTGGGATGAGCATTTGCATTACATTCAGCATGCTTACAACCGGGCCAAACACTCTTCTACAAATACTTCGCCATTTGAATCTTGTTTTGGATATTTTCCTAAGTCACCATTAGACTTCATTCTTGAGAAGGATATTGCCATTGGTGGGCATAGTGACATTGACAAAGCTCGCATGTTCATTGAAATAATTCAGCTCATTCATCAGCAAGTTCAAGAACAGCTTGAAAAGAGTCAAGGCAAGTACAAAGAAAGACATGACAAACATAGAATTGATCACAAGTTTCAAGAAGGAGATGAGGTATGGTTGCATATAAGTAAGGATATAATGCAAGGAGAAGGTAAAAAGCTGAAGCATATTCGTTATGGTCCATTCAAAATCCTTAAACAAGTTGGAAATAATGCTTTTCAACTAGATTTGCCTTCATACATGCAAATGTATTCCGTTGTTAATGTGGAAAATTTACGTTTGTATGAACCTCCTCTTATTGATGATTCTGAAAATCATGTTTAGCTACCATCCATAGAAGATTTCTCGCCAGAATTTTTGGATGAGTTGAAAGAAGATGCAATCCTTGACAGAAGGACATGCACTTCAAGGAGGGGAGATGTTGATTATCTAAGAGTTGGTTTAAAAGGCAGTAAACCAAGAAAAGCAAAGTGGATAGAGTTGGAATAGGTGAGGAGGTTGTATCCTCACCTTCTTAACAGGTAATTGAAAGCTTTTGAGGGTCCAAAAGCTTCCCATTTGGGAGGTGTGATCAGGAGATCAAGTCTCTTGTAGAAAAATGTTGAAAAATGAAGTTGCTCAGAATTGTTCCGAAATAGATCGAATGGAAAGAGCTCGGTGATACGATCCCAACGCCGTGAACAGCACTCAAATCTGTTATCGTATGGAGGAGATATTGTATTTTGAAATTCGCCAATGTCAATTAAAAAAATGCCAAAATTGACTTTATAAAAATTATTTTTATTAAAAAAAGAATATTCCACAGAATATTCTAGGAATATTTCGTGGAATATTCCACAGAATATTTTGGGGAATATTCCAATGGCAGCCAATCACAGAGCGCCATGTGGCCAGCTCGGAGGCCGCCACGTGGCCCCAAGGCGGAACGAATGGCGCGTTTAAAAAATATTGTTATGGACTCGGCAGGATTTGAAACCAGGTCGGGCGGATTCAAACGGAATGTTTTAACCATTACGCCACGGTTATGTTTGTTTATTTAAACCGTTGGCGCGAAATTCGTTTGGGACGTGGTCCTGTGTAAATAGCACCGGGAGCGGAATTATTTAAAACATATGGTTTTACATTAAGGTTTCAGCGCATATAACTCAAGTTCTTCAACCACCTCCATTCGGTCCGGTCACGTGGACCTTATCCACTAGCCCCCTTCCTCTGGTGGCAGTTTCGGTGGTCCGCCCCAATTTTAGCGCTTATCTCCAGTTTAGTCGGATTAACTGCAGTTCCACTAGATTAAGTGGAGTTTTTCTAGGCCAAACTGGCAGTTGGAGTAAAAGAGCCATAACTTTGGCTAGGAAAGGCCTTTTGATACGAAATTTTTTTATCATTCTTGAGCTGTTGGAAGTGTTTGCAGAGCCATCAGGGCGCTCTAACAGAGAATTTACCAACGTTTTTGGTCATCGAGCCACCAGGGCCTAAGGGAAGAAGAGCTGTATTGGACTATCTTCATCCAATGGAGGTGTTTGTTTAGTCATTTTATACTGATTTGAGCCTTCTGAATCTTAATTTGCAGTGCATTTTTCCATTTGAGGCTTCTATATAGCTGTATCCACATTTTGAGCATTTAATCAAAGAGGAAAAAGCTTAATTAGAGGCTTTTGGACCGAGCGGAGGTAGCCCAAGAGAGGGGTGAACCGCTTAAACAATTATTTGTTGTCATACTATATAATTTTGCTGCATATTTTCAGATTCTTCTCCTTTAAACAGTAAATTTTTATAAGCAAAATTTTCCCAAGTAGGTTTGAACAGTGAACAAAACTTATTAGTTCATCTTAAAACCATTATACTTCGTTTGCAGAATATGTATACTTGTCTATTCACACATTAAAGCTGGATCAATGAATACTTTACACTTAAAACAAATACTTTCATTGATCGGATCTCAGTGATTAAATTTTATTTCTTTAGGCAGAGTCTGTAGAAGGGCCGGGTAGCCTCCGGATTCATCCTTTCTTTGAAAGGTGAAATATCTGGTGAATGCCCCTACAGTCAATCTCTATATGAGAAATACTTTGTTCTCACAATTTCAGATCATTAAATTATAATAAAATAGTGTTTAATTATATATATAAAATTAAAAATTATATATGAGTAAAAGTGATCTCATTAAAACTCATTAGTTAAGAGTTAATCGCCAAATTAAATACAAAAACAAAAAATTATTTAACAAGAATAAAAATCATTTTAATTAGTTAAACTAGTCCCTAATAAATTTCACTATAATAAAAAATAGTATTTCAAATCCAAAAAATTATATAGGAGCGAAATGCCCATTGAAAATGGCTAACTTACTCATCAACTAATTATAAAAATGGCCAGAATAACCTATTCATTCTTTAAATAACTAAAATAATGGTGATTTTAAAAAAAAATAATGGCCAACCCATCTCTCTATCTATTATCAAAGAAGTCAATGAAGCCTTGAGGCCCTGCTAAAAAAACCAAAATAAGGCAATTACTACTCTATCATGCTATTTCATTCAACCCTATATTCAACTTAGAAACTCAAGATTGGAAATTCATAAATTGCAACCTACCAACACGTAACTCTTTCTGACCATTTCCAGTTTCAAATCTGAAAGATTATATAGGAGTGAAATGCGCATTGAAAATGGCTCATCAACTAATTATAAAACTCCCCAAAATAACCAATATAATGGTGATTTAAAAAAATAATAATAGCCAACCTGTCTCTCTATCATATCAAAGAAGTCAATGAAGCCTTGAGGCACTGAACAAGACCAAAATAAGGCAATTACTACTCTATCATACTATTTCGTCCAACCTTATATTCAACCTATAAACTCAAGATTGAAAATTCATAAATTGCAACGTACCAACAAGCAAGACCAAAATAAGGCAATTACTACTCTATCATGCTATTTCATTCCACTTATAAACTCGATTGGAAATTCATAAATTGCAACGTACCAACACGCAACCCTTTCTAACCATTCCCAGCACTGTCATTCATTGAATCTTATCTGCACATGAATCAACACATCCAGTAATTCTTTTCCATACCAGAAAGAAATAGCTACGGTGAAAAATAATCCCATCAGGGTCAGTTATACTCGGACTGGTTCAATGAAACTTGAATACCTTCCTATGAGTTGGATGACTCATCACAAGGAATCTATTCACTATTACTATTTGTTTTTTATCTAGGTTTTAATGATGGATGGATGGAAAATGTTTTTTTTTATCTAGGTTTTAATGATGGATGGAAAATGATTTATCTATTATTATTGGAATCTATTCATTATTACTATTTGTTTTTATTTCTTTCTGGGTTTTAATGTTGAATGGAAAATAATTTATCTATTATTATTACATAATGTTTTAATAAATTAAAATGTTAATATAAAAATGATCGTTCATTTATAAAATACTATAATCAAAATTTTTAGCAATTTAAACATCTTTGTCCATAAAAACATCTTTATCAATTAAAATAATTAAAATAAATTACAACAAAAACTACCCAAGAATATGCTACCAACTATCTATCTTTTGGTTTTACTAAAAGAAAACCAACCAAAAAAAATGTAGAATACATGGACCATTCCAGCAATCTCCTTCATCTAATCTTGAAGGAATAAATTATACCAAACTATCTATCTTTTGGATTTACTAAAAGAAAACTAGCAAAAAAAAATGCAGAATACACGGACCATTCCAACCATCTCCTTCATCTAATATCTAATCTTTGAGAAATAAATTATACATAATTTAATCTTTGAAAAATAAATTACATAGAATTTAAGACACATCCATAAAATAAAATATTTAGGTTTATCTCCAATATCCTCCCTGGGATACTCCATTCATATTTTTTCTATAATCAACTTCACTTTTCAGTGGCAAAACTGATATAATTCTACTCCATTCATATTTTTTCTATAATCAACTTCAGTTTTTATACTCCATTCATATTTTTTCTATAATCAACTTCAGTTTTTCTACTCTATTCATATTTTTTCTATAATCAACTTCAGTTTTCAGTTGCAAAATTGATAGAATTCAACTCATTATCATGGGGTTAGTGTTATTGTATTTACTTAAATTAGGCATATACATACACATATTTAGCTATGGTTATGATTAGGATTTCCATGAACTCATTATCATGTCATTAGTATTGTGGTATTTATTTAAATTGGGAATATACATATATAAGGTATGGTTATGACTGACTTTTTACTAGTAGATTTCAGCTAATTAATCAAATTAGTTGAAATTTTTTATTATAATTTTTTTTTATCATATTTCATCTTTTGAATCCATAATAACACTCCACTTTTGCTTTATTGGGAATATGACCCAGCAATTCAGTAACTGTGATTATAATAAGAACCCAATATACAAGGGCTTTCCCTCTTGGTGGCCCTAGGCTTCAAAATCCTTCAACATGCCAAAAACACATGTAGATGAGCTCGTTGTTCTAATGGATTAAGAGCATGCCAATATGCTAAGAATGACTATCCTTGAACAAATATTGGTCAAAAATTGACCAAGATAAGCCTCATTCAATTCTGGCCTAGAAAAGCTCCACTAAATCTGGCCAACTGCAAGTTAGCTCCATTAAAACTGGAACTGCCACCGAATTTTGCGTTCTGCCAAACTAACTACCAACTTAAACTCGAGTTAATTAATGGAGAAGTGTGGATTAGCGGGTGGTTAGCGTTAATGGTTCATTTAGCTAAATCCCCCACCTGTGGTCATGGCATTGTGGGTGTATGAGGAGGGGCTGGCTCCTCCCGCTCCTCAGTTAGAATCCGCATTAAGCTTCAAGTACAAGTTCGTTGCATATGTTTTCAACGTACAACGTTGTGGTGTGTTGCTAGAGTAGTGGGGTGCAGACGGGGTGGGCTCGAGATCGAACCCCGACCTTGCCCCTCAAACATTGTTTTTGCACAACAATATGTATTATGCACATTTAACCAAGGTTTTCAATCCATGCACATTAGTTTACATACTCCACCATAATCCATTTTCTCAAACCTTTACCATATGGTATAAACCTTATACTATGGAAATTTGGTTAGAATGTATGCCATGAAATTATATGCCAATGTAATGATATGTAATGTATTATGCACATTTAACCAAGGTTTTAAACCCCTGCGCATTAGTTTACATACTCCACCATAATTCGTTTGCCCAAACCTTTACCATATGGTATGAACCTTATACTATGGAACTTTGGTTATAATGTATGCCATGAAATTATATGTCAAAGTAATGTTTTAAATGCCTCATTTTTTTGGGTTTTAAATTTAAATGTGGAATTTAAATATTTATATATAATTTTTTTAAATTAATATATATATATATATATATATATATATATATATATATATATATATATATATACATATATATCCAACTATAATATATAATAAAAAATAACTTCCTACACATAAATATTATGGACCCACATTCAACCTTGGAGGACATTGGGCGGTTTTACCTTCACAAACCAAACAGGAAAATCCAATAGTGATACTTGTCACAGTCCCATTAGGCCAAAAATTGAAGAAGATTCTCTGCATTTGTCTTGGATTTCCATGCCATCAGCTGTACCTGATCTGCAATATTTTTTTTAAAACTTTTATGTCTTAAACGACGATCAACAAACCATAACTCCTTCATCCGAACTCAGTTTTCAACGAAACGAGTTGTATTGGATTCCTTGAAATGAGATGGTCACTTTAATTCTAGTTTGATGCGATTACGATCACTTTCATTTTTGAGCTAATTTTTGCCCATGATCCAGATTATGATCACTCCTTCTCACTGACATGCTTTGGACGCACAAAAGTTGGTCATCTCATAAGAGGTGAACTCTCTTATATTTCCCAAGTTCTATCATCTTGATTATACTTGGAAAAATTGGCACGACAACCACTTTGGTTCACTAACATGCCTTACCTTGCCTTGCAAATGGCTTGGCTCTTCAGCCACTTGTTCTCCTTTTGCTGCTGACCCAATCAAACACTTGATGGTTGCTTGATGATATAACAATTTTTTTGTACCAAATTGATTCCTCGATGCCTTCCCATTGAGAATCAAGTTCCTCTTTTTCACAATGAGTGAACTAAAAAAATAGCTTCCAACATCAGTAATAATAAGAAAATAAATAACTATTATTTTATCTCCATGGTTTCAAATTCCACATTTGGAAGAATTCATTCACTATCTCCTTCTCTTCTTGGCATCAACACATAACATGGTCTGCAATGGCTGCAAAATTTTCTTGACATCTTGTCACAAACACAGATGCAAGAAACATAACTTGACGACATATCCTCTTGCTCCTTCAAAGCAACAAATTTTCCCATCATGTGAACATCGCCATGTACTCTCACATCTTGGTGTCAAAATTCATTGACCAAACACAAGTCAACAAAAACATGCCTTTTCAAAATTCAAAAAAATGACTCTCAACTGAAGCATAAGAATGTATAACAGCTTGACGATTCTTTTCCCAAAAAAAAAAAAAAATCACATCATGAAACACTTCGTCAACATCTCCTTTTCATCTTTGGAGACAAAATAAGCTTTTTCAAGTCGATTTGACATGCATGAAACATACAATCCATCAACACAAGTCAACACTCATGCATGTGAAAATGATCAACACTCTCAAGTTGACAACATACATGTTAAACAAAGCAATCAACCAACACATGTCAATTACTCATGCATGTTCAAGCACAATGAAACCATCAAAATTTCACTGTTCATACACACAAACTCTCATGCATGTATAAAATCCTTCAACTCTCTCACAAGTACAATCATAAGTACAAGAACTCCATTCATATGTACATATACTTAAAGTTGAAATGAAAATTTTTTTGTTGCAATAAAGTGAGTCAACATAATCCACTTTCAATCACCTTCTTGGCGAAAACATGCAACATGAATTCCATTGGCAAAGAAATGCATCAATATCAAAAGACATGCAAAGACTTAATTGGATAAAAAATATAACCATCTCTTACAAACCATTTCAATGGCACTTATTTCAGCTGCACAACATCATCATGTGAATCATCTTGCCCACATCAATTATGGAATACTATTTTACATTCTTTACATTCTCTTTCTCCACCTTCTTCAAGTGACGTCGATGACTTGCTGGATACAAAGTCGAACACTTGTATAAAATATGACCTTGCTTATGGCAATGAGTGCAAAAAAATTACCTCTTCTTTTCAACATGGTTTTCTTTTTCTTTGGTTTTTTGCCTCCTTTTCTTCAAAAATTTCCTCTGCATGGCTATCTTCTTCCAACACCTTGAAACATTATGGCTACCCAAACCACAAAAGGAACATGCAACTTTTCTCCAAGTCTTATGTGATAATTTTCCGTGTTTATCATAATCAAAAGAAACTTGATTAAAATTAGATTTATACCTTGAAAATTCACCTTTGTCACCTTCTTGAGGAGGTGAATTTGATCAGGTAATAGCTATCTTCAGAATACCAACAATGCATTCAATGACTGTAGAGATTTCAACATCCTCTTGTTCGCCATTCTCATTAGCTACATGATTATGAATGCATTTTTTCAAAGTGGGTGTAAACTCATTCCTCATGAACACAATCTTCACAAGCTTGAGGTAATGAACATGAAATGAAATTCCTTCTTTGAACACCTTCATTCGCCTCCTTGGCTTTAGATGTTTCTTCATCATGTTGTCCATAACCAAGACCCAAATATCTAGGCATTTCCTCAACAACTATTGGCTCAATTATGCCTTGTGCATGTTTTCCAAAACCTTTACCTTCATAGCCCATATTCATCAATAATTTGGACCCTATTCCTCTAGTGTGTCTTTCAAAAAAACCTACGCATTCATCTTAAGAGGAAATTGAAGATAAACTTGAATTGCATAACACTTTTTCAAGAACATACTTAGCTAAGGCTTCATCGGCATCATGGACTTGAGTCTTCATATCATGCATCCTTGCTAGTTTCTCATTTGTAATATGGAGCTAAGTCTCCATCTCATGCATACTCTCAAGAATCTCTTGCTTCTCCTCCTTCAGCAAATCAACTGCTCTTGAAGTTTAATGTTATTATCTTCATACTTATCTTTCACCATATCAATCATGATGTAGAGCTTATGCAACATCTCTTTGTTAAAGAGTTTTTATATGGAAGAATGACTAGAAACATTGCTTAATGAAGTTTCCATCACACATGCAATGCAAAGAAATATTCTTTGATGTGTTTTTGAGATTTCAGATCTCAATTTTGACCTTCTTTTCCTTCACACATAAACTTGGAAAACTGTTAAATTCTCCTTGCAATAGTTCAACAACCAATAGTTATAGAATAATTAACTAACATTGGCTAAAATGAGCTAAAATTTTTCTCTGATACCAACTTGATCTAAATATAGGAAAAATTGTTATTTTTATGCAAGCTCCCTCATTAGTATTAAAAATGTGTTTAAGGATTGTCTCATGTTAACCATTTGTGAAGGGGTTTATGTGTGTACTTTCATGTGTCTTCAAGATCAAATTATGAGTTAAATAACAATTAAACACTCATATACAACAAACAAAATTAAAAAATATAACTCACAGCAATCACATAACACAATGGATGATGATCGAGTTTACCCCTCCTAGGCTACATCTCCATGGACTTGCTTTAAGTAGCTAGGATCTCTTGGGATTATGAGTCAAAAGTATGATTAAAAGCATCTGTGATGCTCCAATGCATTTTTTGACTATTCCATTGGCTTCTGAAGACATCAAAACCCAAAAAATGACTATTCAATCTATGAATTTGGTTACCAACACCTCTAGGCTTGACCTCCAACCTTGGTGGTCGTGGTCTTGTTTAATCTCCAAAGTGACAAAAGCACCTTCACATGTGTTAGGTAAACATAACTCGAGATAGAGTCAATGTTGACTAGGGTAAACATTAGTGGTTTTGGGGCACATGGTATTGTGCACCCATGGTTTTTTGGCACATGGTATTGCATGTAATGGAGCCCATAAAAGGTTGGGAAGACTTCATTATAATGTAAAGTCTTGAGGTGAAATGTGAAGGCTCACTTGGCTGAATTGGCCAGGGTTTTGGCCAGTTCTTAATGAAATTTCATTAGTTGGTTTTTGCCCCGGATTTATGGTTTTCCCTTATAAACATCTGTGTTTATGTCAATGATCTGTTGATGGTTTTTTATGTTTATTGCTCTCGGTAAATTATTTATTATTTCTACCATAAATTCTAACAAATGGTATCAGAGCTATATTTGGCTTAAGAGGGACGCTTCTATTTCCAAGGGTCTTATTGGCCTATGAATGGAGATATGATTTGTTGTAGTAATACAAATCTGGATCTCAAACCAAATGGCTAGATCTCCGTAGTTGAGAAATGAGTTGCGGCTAAGCGTGCGAAAGCGATCCATGTTGGAATATGCAATGTTGAATCCATGTTCGAAAGCTGTAGCATCGCATATATCCGTGATGTGGCCCAAATGATTTAAAATAAAATTCAGTCGACCTGGTGGCCAAGGTCGCATGGAAATCTGGTGCGATACTGCACCTAGGAGGACAGGGAGACCGTGGAGCGTAAGCACTTCATAAATTGTTAAGTGATGCCTCAAATGGGTGCCGAATACTGCATAGTTTTTCACATTCACAATGTTGCATAGTGTAAGCATGGTGTTGTTTTAATTGTGAATGGATTAGAAGAGATGCAACAGGTTTTACAAACCATGCACAATTTTCAATCTTGGGAATGACCATATTTGCAATGATGAAGAGATACAGGAGAATATCAAGGCTCGAGTAGTGCAAAGAAACCTGTAGCGAGATACACATGTTCTATTGCATATAAAAGAGTTGTTGGAGAATGCGAGCATGTGGAATTTTTTTGGTAGAGACCGAATGGATCTGGAAATGATAAAACCACTTAGCGATATGAAGCTATGGACATTGCATAGGTTAGGCGATCGAATTTTTGGTGTAGATCATAGCGTTGAAGAGATGCAGAGTAGAGGCTGTGGAAAGGCTCATGAAAAATTAATGGATTTTATTGCATTTGGTGGGCATATTCATGTACAACTATGAAGTCATTTTTGGAGAGGACATCATGAATGTAGAGAATTTTCATAAAAAGAATAGAAAAATTGAAAAAAACATATATATATACTAATTATTATAATGGAGTTAATTTTTGCATGTAAATGGGCATACTACTGTAAGACTTGGTATAGCATGCGTACCCTTGGGTAATCACTGGTAAATTCTAGGTTAGATCTAGGTGATAGGGGGGATGTCAAGTTAACAATTACCCTAGGTAAAAAATTTGAGGGGAAGGGATAGAGTGAGCGAGGTTGTCTCACACAGTAATTTTGGCTGGATTTAGTCAAGAAACCCCAAGTGAAGTTTAAGGGGGGAATTGTTAGGTAAACATGACTTAAGATAGAGTCAATGTTTACTAGGGTAAATAGTAGTGGTTTTGGGGCACATGGTATTGTGCACCCATTTTTTTTCAACCCATGGTATTGCATGTAATGGAGCCTATAAAAGGCTGGGAAGACATCATTGTAATGTAAGGCCTGGAGGTGAGTGGTGAAGGCTCACTTGGCTATATTGGCTAGGGTTTTAGCTAATGCTTAATGAAATTTCATTGGTTGGGTTTTGCCCCGGATTTGGGGTTTTCCCATATAAATATCTGTGTTTATGTTAGTGATTTGTTGTTGGTTTTTTATGCTTATTCCTCTCAGTAAATTGTTTATTATTTATGCCGTAAATTCTAAAAATATTTTCTTGAGCACCTCTATAAACTATATCATTGTGTTTAGAGCATCAAATATATCAAAAAATGACTATTCACTCATTGAAATTGGCCTTCAGTTGATCTAGGCATGGTCTTCCCTCCTGGTGGCCCTAGGCTTCAAAATTATTCAACGTGCAAAAAACACCTGTAGATGAGCTCCATTTCCTCTAAACACTGTTCCAATGGATTTCGAGCATGCCAATATACTAAGAATGAATATTCTTAAGCAAACATTTGTCAAAAATCGACCAAGATAGGCCTCATTCATTTCTGGCCTAGAAAAGCTCCACTAAATCTGGCCAACTGCCAGTTAGCTCATCTAAAACCGGAACTGCCACCGAATTTGGCTTTCACCAAAATAACCACCAACTTAAACTCGATTTAATTAATGGATAAGTGTGGATTGGCAGGTGGTTAGTGCTAATGGCGCTTTATCTGAAGCCCCCACCGGTGGTCGTATGGGGAGAGGTTGGCCCCTCCTGCTCCTCTGTTGGAATCCACATTAAGCTTCAAGTAAAAGTTCGCTACATATGTTTTCAACCTATTGTGTTGTGGTGTATTGGTGGAGCAGCGGAGTGGAGAGGGGGAGGTCACGATGTCGAACCCTGACCTCGCCCCTCATACATTGGTTTTCCAGAACAATATGTATTATGCACATTTAACCAAGGTTTTAAACCCATCCGCATTAGTTTTCATACTCCACCATAGTTCGTTTTCACAAACCTTTACCATATTTTATAAACCTTATACTAAGGAAATTTGGCTATAACGTGTGCAACAAAATTTGGTTATAATGTATGCTACGAAATTATATGCTAATTTAATGTTTTAAATGCCTCATTTTTTTGGGTTTTTTAATTTAAATTTGGAATTTAAATATTTATATATAAGGTTTTTAAATTAATATTAAATATTAATATATGATAATTAAATCATATATATATATATATATATATATATATATATAATAAAAAATAATTTCCCACACATAAATATCATGGACCCACATTCAACCTTGGAGGACATTGGGTGTTTTTTACCTTCACAAAGCAAACTGGAAAATCTAATGGTGACACTTGTCAAAGTCTCATTGGGCTAAAAATGAAGAGGATTCTCTGCATGCTAACTGGACTTCCATGTCATCAACTGTACCTATTTTGCAATCATGTTTTTTTTAAATTAGTTTGTTCTAAACGGTGATCGACAGACCATAACTCCTTCATCCGATCTCAGTTTTCAACGAAATGAGTTGTGTTGGATTCCTTGTGATGGGTTAGTCACTTTCATTCTGGTTTGGTGCAGTTATGAGCACTTTCATTTTTGAGCTAATTTTTTCCCCTGATCCAAATTCTGATCTTGAAGATTTCTAGACGCCTCTAAAATAGGGAATTTTCAAGAGAAAATAAGACGAGGTAGCCAAAGGTAATCTAGGAATGGCTGGATTCAAAGGGGCCTTTAGGAATGCAAGAGGACAAATCATCTGGCTATATGTTGGGAACTTGGGTCACTCCACAAGCAACGTCGTAGAGTTACAGGCCTTAGAGTATGTGATTGAAATTGCAAGAGCATGGGACTTCTAGCCACTAATCATCGAGGGGGATTCACTGATGGCAACACAACATTGTAAGAAGCTACAAAGTGGAACAAGCGCCACACAAGTATCCAACAATTGGAGGCTAAACGAAATCCTACACAGACTCAAGGGACACATCAACAATGCTCACAAAATAATTTTCCAAATGGTCAGATGAAAAGGGAATAATCTGGAGGACAGGTTGGCGAATGAAGGAGTGGAAAACCACCTCATACTTCTCTTGCTGGCATGGGAGGATCTGGTTCAAGGCATGATCAAAAGAGATTGTGTAATATTCATGGGAAAGTATAATACAGAAGGATTTCATAGCGTACACGAGACCCCGGGTCACATCCACAGTAATGATTTATGATATTAGTACCCATCAGTCGAATTCGAATGAGAATTACTAAGGCTACAAAATAAATTACGGTGCCCCCTCTGATGTGCCGCCCAAACAACCTCTTAGCCACTAGGTGTGCTTGGAACCTCACCTACCTTCTCTACATCCCAAGGCAAGTCATTATCTCACACCCCTCACCATCATGATCCTCAACACCCCTCTGTGCTTATGAATACTAGCTGACCCTCTTTGTCTCTTCGCATTATAGCTACTCATCTTTCGGGCCCTTTCCATTTCCCTGCTCTTCCCTGTTTATGATTGATGCTCTCCCCTTTCGTCACTCCCATTCTTGTTTTTGGTCCCCGTTCTCCCCTGTTCTTGTTGCCTACAATCTGGCTCTGAATATGGCTATCTTTCGTTTCAATTTCAGTGCTCAGTAGGGTTGGGGCCATGTCCAAGGTGCCCACTCTTCCCGCTGCTTCTCCCCAAGCATGACCCCACTACCAAAGCGGAATGAACAGCAAGAAGGGTGGCCATGAATTATGCAGTGGTGGTAAATCTGGAGACCCAATAAAGGATTTCCAGCCTGGAAGATCAGGCAAGGAATGTTCGACGCAGATTCCCCACGGAAGTGGTCGACATGGAGTTCGAATGGATCCTCGACCAGGCTTGACTCGGGCCAAGGAAAACCTCTACAAAAAATCTATTGAATTATCGTGGCAGATGAAAACTATTATGGACTTGCCTATGCAGGAGCAACGGGAATGCACTAATTTCTCTGGAGAAGAAAATTTATGCGCTTATCAACAAGTTCATGGTATATGTCGAATGTCCATCAGAGGCACTTTATGTCAAGGGAATCCCCACATTATGCATTGCTGAAGAGAAGAATGATGAGTGGTGGCGTTGCACCAAACATCAAAAGGGAGACTACTGAGACTTCAGCCAGCTAGCCTGCCCTGATTGTCACCACGAAAGGAAACACTCTGGAATGACCGATTAGCCTCGATGACAAACATGCAGAGGATACGGCTTAAGGTCTACATCTGGTCTCTCTCTGTCCGACATGTTTCTTCAGGTTTATGTGTCTACTTTCTATTTCTCAGCCACTTTGTTTACATATCGCCATACAATCCAACTCATATGCGGCTTTAGTGTCGACAACCTACAAGCTTTTTGAAATACCCCCTATTAGTATGTGGGGCTCTGGGCATCCAGGAATTTTGCTCTGAGCATCCAAGAATTTTTCCCCTCGGGACCACAGCAACCACCATGAACTCTTTAGCTACGGGGATCATTTTGTTTCTATTCTGGTTTCATTTTCTGGGCTTGTATTAGAAAATACCATTGTTATAAATGCCATATAAAAATGGAGGTCAGGATTTCTTGGGCTTTGGTGTTGATGCATGTAACTAGTACCAGCCCACAAACGATGTAAATAATCATTTTTTGTGATAATAAATCTATCTAACTTAAAAAAAAAAAAAAACATTACTTAAATGTGAAAACTTTTTGATTTTTTTGTTTAACCTCTTTCGAATCAACGTTTAAAGATATTTTAATTTTGTATTTCATCTCTTATAAATCTCTATCTAAAATCCTATACAAATTACATAATTTAATATGGCAACTACATCCTCTATATAAAAGAATACTTAATATTCAATATTTTTAAATTCATGAAATCCTCTAAATCTTAAAAAACAAACAAACCTGAACAAACCTAAAAACCATGCAAATGAGAAAAAACAAAAAAAAAACATCCCATAATAATATGGCATGTTTGGATGTAATCCAAACAAAAATGAGTAACATTTTTTTTTGGTTTGTGAGTGTTCATAGTGAATTTAGTTTTTATTAGATATTATTTATTACATAATTTTTATGGCACATATAAGTATTAGTACTTATATTTGGTATTTATAAGATTTTAGTATAATTCATTTGTTATATTAAAAAAATTGAATAACAAAATAAAAGATTAAGATAGAATATAAATGAAAAGTTCTATATAATATTGTATATATTTTCTTTCAAATATAATATTAAATTATAATAAGATAGTGTTTAATTTTATGTATAAAATTAAAAATTATATTTGACCAGAAGTGATCTCATTAAAACTGATTACTTAAAAGTTAATCTCAAAATTAAATACCAAAACCAAAAATTATTTCACGAGAATAAAAAATATTTTAATCACTTAAACCTAGATCATAATAATTTTCACTATAATAAAAAAATTGCATTTCAAATATATAGGAGCGAAATGCGCATTGAAAATGGCTAACTGACTTATCAACTAACTATAAAAAAAATCCCAAAAATAACCTATTCATTCTTTAAATAACCAATATAATATAATGGTGAATTTAAAAAAAAATAATGGCCAACCTGTCTCTCTATCCATTATCAAAGAAATCAATAAGCTTGGAGGTACTTATAAAAAAAAAAAACAAAAACAAAATAAGGCAATCACTACTCTATCATGCTTTTTCATTCAACGCTATATTAAACTTAGAAACTCAAGATTGGAAATTCATAAATTGCAACATACCAACACGCAACTCTTTCTGACCATTGCCATCACTGTCATTCATTGAATCTTATCTGCACATGATAGGCCCTTCAAGAGAGAAGGCTTATGTGCAACACACCCAGAAAGAAATAGGTACGGTGAAAAATAATCCCAATTGGATGTCTCATCACGGGGAATCTATCCACTATTACTATTTGTTTTGTCGGTGTTTTAATGTTGGATGGAAAAATATTTATGTTTAATAGATTATCATATTAAATGAAATTTATCTATTATTATTTGTTTTGTTGATGTGGTTGGGTTTTAATGCTAAATAAGAAAATATTTATTTTTAATAAATTATAATATTAAATGAAAAAAAATATTCATTTTCAAAATTTTATAATTAAAATTATCAGAAACTTAGACATTTTTGTCTATAAAAATATTTTTATTAATTAAAAAAATTCTATCCAATATGTTACTAATTATTTATCTTTTACTTTTATTAAAGAAAACCAGCCAAAAAAAATTTGCAGAATACCATTCCAACCATCTCCTTCATCTAATCTTTGAGGAATAAATTAGACAAAATTTAAAGCACATATATAAAATAAAATCTTTTAGATTTATCTCCAATCTCCTCCCTCTTATACTCTAACGACATTTATATTTTTCCTATTATAAACTTCAGTTTCAAGTTGCAAAATTCGTAGAAATCTTTACCATGAGAAGCCCATGAACTCATTATCATGGCATTAGTGTTGTGTTATTTATTTAAATTGGGCATATACCTATATATTGAGGTATAGCTAAGATGAAATTTCCCATGAATGAATTCATTATCATAGTATTAGTTTATTATGATAGTATTAGTGTTGTGGTATTTATTTAAATTTAGCATATACATATATATTGAGGTATGGTTATGACTGAGTTTTTATTGGTAATTTTCAATTAATTAACCAAATTAGTTGAAACCTAAAAAAACATCTAACTTTCTTTCTTACTTTAAACCTTAACCAGACAAAATTTCATCCTTTGGATCCACAATGACACTCCACTTTTGTATTATTAGGAATATGACTTAGCAATTAGCAATCTAGTAATTGTGATTACAATAAGAACCCAGTGTACATTTTTTATGTTTTTATAACTACATCATTATCACTTTGTAATTTGTATTTTTCATTGAAATTAATACAAGATAAAGCAAGATTTTTTTAATTGAAATATGACCAAATCAAAATTCTCTTACTTTTTTTTAGATTTAATTGTGAATTTCTTGTATAGATTTTTTTTTAATATCTAATCATGTTATTTGCAAAATAAAAATAAAATATAATGAGTACTAAATTTATTAATGCATAAGCTATGTTAATAAATCAAATTAATCATAAATTAATTAATACAAGGTCTATTACAATCTATTTTGTATAAATTACATACTTATATATTTACTTAAAAAAATAATAATAAGAATACTTTTTCTTACCATTAATAAAATAAAATGTCAAATCAATTACTAAAAAGACTAATTAAAATAACTCAATTTTATATCAAATTGAATAATATTATTAATTAAAAATATAATTTAACTTTACATAAAACTATATAATATTATCTATTAAAATCCTATAGTATCAATAGCCCCTATACTTATTAGTCCAAAGCTATTTTCTATATAGAGTAGGTTACTCCAAAAGATTTGAACTTTAGATCTCTTAGTTTAAGCAAAATGTCAAATTAGGTTACTTCATATTTTGTAGTTTAATGATGTTATTTGCACAATACAAATAAAATATAGAGTACTAAATTCATTGATGCATAAGATATGTTAATAAATCAAATTAACCATAAATTAAATAATATAAGGCCTATCACAATCCATTTTGTATAAATTATATATTTACACACTTACTTACAAAGAAATAATAATAATAATAATAATAATAATAACAATTTTTCTTATCATTAATTTAAAATAAAATGTCAAATCAAATTACTAAAAAAAATTGTATAATATTATCTATTAAAAACTTATAACATCAATAACCCCTATACTTATTAGTCCAAGGCTATGCTATCTATAGACTAGGTTACTCTAAAAGATTAGAACCTTAGATCTCTTAGTTTAAACAAATAGCCAATTAACCTACTCTCTCAAATGCAAGTTTATTTAGTTAAGGATGGGAATGTGGTATCTCAAAGTGTACCCAGACTCGTTCAAAGAAGAGATTAGAAATGGATTCTACTGTTATACTCTTGTTGCAAGCCACCATAATGGCCATCTTAAAGAATATTCCGAAAACCAAAAAAACACAGTTGCTTCCATGCTTAGTCGAAGGGAGGCCCAACATATAATCCCTAGATATGGATTCTGAAGGTCGACTAGGAGTAGGAAAAGGAGTATATAAGCCTTGTTTCTTGATGGTTGGTTTGAAAATGGTGTGAACAGTGTAGGATCTGATGTACTTCCCAGCATCATGTTGAAGGTTTGACCAATACAAATATTCTTGTAGGAATGCCACTATTTTCTCTACTTTGAAGTGTCCAATGACCATACTATAGTGTGCCTCCCAAATAATCTTGGCATGCTGGCTTGAAGGAACATAGAGGTGTCTTAGGTGACATAACAGTGTATCCTAGAGAATAAAATTTGGAACTTTCTTTCTTATGAGGAGTTTTTGGTATGTGTTGGCAAATAATGGGTCGCTCTAGTACCTATGCGACCACTTTGAAGTCTCGTGCCCATAAGAGTAGAGAAAAGTGGTCAGCGCCATGACTAGTGGTCAATTGAGGAAATATACAACATTATTTGTGTTTCCCTTATTTGACTTAATGTTCACGTGGAACTGTTGTAGGTATATGGGCCATTTCTTATGGTGATCATTATGCAAGTTACCTTGTGTCTATATGAACTGTAGGGGTCGTTGGTTTACTTAGAAGAACGTTTCCTTCCCCATAATTTAATGTTTCCATTGTACACAAGTTTGCAAATTGGAATACATCTCTTTGTCATAGGTGGGATAATTTTGGACTATGTATGAAAGTGTCTCACTATGATATGCCACTGGATGCCCCTCCTAAGTAAGAATTGCATGAATAGCATAGTTAGAAGAATATGTCTTAATCTCAAATGGTTGTTGGAGGTCTGGTAATGTGAGAATTAGTGTAGAGAAAAGGTAATGGTTCAAATCATAAAACACCTTTTTTTAGGATTTAAAACAAAATGATTTTGCTTTCTCTTAGCCCTTGGTGACTTGACTTAAAGGTCAACTGATATGAGAGAATCTCACATGAACCTGCGGTAGAAATTAGCAAGACTGAGAAAGCTATAGAGCTCTGTTAGAGTGGTAGGAGTTGGCCAATCTAGAATGGCTTGTATCTTGGTTGGGTCCACATGCACGCCCTTCTCATGAATGATGTACCCCAGATATTGAACCTGGGTCATACCAAAAGTGAATTTCTCCAAATTGGCAGACAACTTGTGTTGTCGCAAATTTTGGAGGACTTTTCAAATATGGTGGAGGTGCTCTTCCCAAATCTGGCTAAAGATTAGGATGTCGTCCAAATATGCCACCATCAATGAGGTAGTGAAGGGTCGAAAGATGTCGTCCATCATCCTCATGAAGGTTGCGGGGGAATTTTTCAACCCTAAAGGCATTGTTATGAAACGAACTCACAAAATAGAAGAAAAGAGATATCAATGACTTAGAAATCAACCAACTCAAGGGGCAACCTCCTTTACATTACATAAACGAAAAATTCACAGATGATACAAATGAAAAAACCTCCTTTCTATATATAGGAGTCTAATGGGTCACAATATAATCCTAGTTGACATAACAATAAAAATTTAAGGGCACAACAATAACAATAGTGGGATTCTATGGGGAAAAATAATAACAATATGGGGACTATATGGGCACAAAAATAATAATAAGTGGGCTATAATAGCAATAACAATAAGGGGATATACTGGTATTATAGGGACCTAACCTGCTCGTTTCCTTCAAACAGGTGTTTTCCACTACGCTTGATTATTAACGGATGCTTCTGTATAAAATTCTCATCCTCCCATGTGGAATCTTCAGCGACCAATTTCTTCCACTTGCTAACATACTTTGAAATTGACCGATTTCATAGTTGTAGCATTCTTGTTTCTGTGACTGCTTCAAGTTCCAGTATGATTTTTCCTTCCCCGTCAAGTTCTAGTAATATTGTTTGAACTGGGATTTCTTCACCTATAACCTCATTTAAGCATGAAACATGGAAAACTAGGTGCACTCGGCAATATGCATGCAACTCCAATTTGTATTCCATAATACCAATATTTTGCAACACCTTGTAAATACCATAGTAATTTAGCAATAATTTATTATACTTCTAATATTTCTTGATGGACATTGGTTTGTATGGTTTTAGCCGTAAAAATACCAAGTCACCTACATCAAAAATTCTTTTGCTAATATGTTCATCTGCTTGTTGTTTCATTCGAGTTTTCACCAAAGTTAGGTTATCCTTTAAGAGTTGGAGAACTTGTTGTTGATGCTCAATGTGATCTTCCATTGCTTTATCATCCATACCATCCTTTATGTCATCCTTCAAACCATCCACATTAGCCTCAATATCTTCTTTTAAACCATCTATGTCATTTTTTATTGCTCTTTGTGAGATAAAAATTCATTACACTTGGTACCATAATTTGATATATTATACTACAATTCTTCCTCTTCATGCATCATAGTAGATTTTTTTGATGTCTTAGTGGGTGTATAATTATTTTTGGGAGGCATTATAGGACCCAATATAGATAAAAATGCTTCAATATGCCCTTGTAATCACTTCAAATAGAATTTTTAAATAAAGATTATGAAATTAAAAAAAAAAACAAAAACACTCATTGTTTTCTTTTCTTTTGAGGAGATTGATATTGAAACTGATGTATCTATGTAATTTAATATCCTCAATATTTTAACTTTAGACCTAAGCATCCCTCCATGTCTTCTTTCAAATGCCAAAGGTCAGACCTGATTTGGATTCTTTAAGACAAAGTTATGCCCAATCTCCCACAATGAGCTAATTATGGACTCGTTCAATAGATCACACTTGCATGGCATGCCACATGTCACTATCTCATTTTTTGGCTCTCAAATTGATACAAACGAAACTAAAGTCTGTGTACTTTCAGCCACATTTTACATGATTCGAATTTGATCCTCAGAGAGATAGTTATCATGATTTTCCCAAGGTCACCTCTTTGAGATGAAATTCGAGAGTCCGCAAAAACCCTAACTTCCTCAGATCATATCTATGAAACTTTAGCGAACCAAGATTTGAAATATTTACACGACGCTATTCAAAATATCATCTCAAATGGGTTTTTTTTTCCAGCATCTGAAACATCGAATAAATTTTTTTATAGAGAAAATTAAACGATGACCTATTTCCATCAGCGAAACCCTGGAATCCAAAGCTCTGATACCAAATATTATGAAAGTAGCTCAAAAAATAGAAGAAAAGAGAGATAAACAACTTAGAAATAAAACACTTCAAGGGGGAAAACTCCTTTACATTACATAAATGAAAAATTATTAGATGATACAAATGAAAATACCTCTTTTCTATATATAGGAGTCTAATGGGTCACAATATAATCCTAGCCGACATAAAAATAAAAATGTAAGGGCACAACAATAACAATAAGGGGGCTATACTAACAATAACACTAAGGGTTTACACTAGTACTATAGTAACCTAACATGCCCCTTTCCTTGAATAAGTGTTGTCCTTAACATTCGATTATTTTTGGATGCTTCTGTATAAAATTGTCATCCTCCCATGTGGAATATTTATCAGGTAAGATCTTCCACTTGCTAAGATACTCTAAAATTGATCGAGTTCGTAGTTGTTGAGTTCTTGTTCTGTGGCTGCTTCAGGTTCCAATACGATTTTTAATTCCTCGTCAAGTTATGGAATTATTATTTGAACCGGGATTTTGTCGCCTATAACCTTCTTTAAGCATGAAATATGGAAAAATGGGTGCACTCGGGAAGATGTAGACAACTCCAATTTGCATTCCCCAGTACCAATATTCTGCAGCACCTTGTAAGGACCATAGTACTTTAGAGGTAATTTATTATACTTCTTAGCTTGCTTGAGGGACATTCGTTTGTACGGTTGTAATCGTAAAAATACCCAGTCACCTACATAAAAACTTCTTTCGTTGCGATGTTGATCTTCCTGTTGTTTCCTTTGATTTTGCACCAAAGTTAGGTTATCCTTTGGGAGTTTGAGAAATTTTTTTTGATGCTCGAAGTGATGTTCCACCGCTTGAACATCCATATTAGGCTTCATTCCATCCTTCAAACCATCCACCTTAGCCTCCATGTCTACTTTTAAACCATCTATGTCATTTTTTGTTGCTCTTTATGAGATCGAAATTTGTTGCACTTGGTACCGTAATTTTGATATACCATATTGCAATTCTTCCTCTTCATGCGTCATAGTAGAGTTTTCTTATGTATTAATGGGTTTATAATTCTTTTTTGGAGGAATTATAGAACCCAATACTGATAACAATGCTTCAATATGCCCTTGGTGTTGGGGTCCTGTGATTTAGCAGATTGGCATACTAAATGACAAGGCAACATATAAAACAGTCTTTAGAGCTCTAGGATCTATCCCTCCTTGTCTTAGAGAGGGATCTCTCAATTTGTTTGCAAGGATATGAATGGTTTGCTTGTAAAATGTTGATTTTAGGCTAGTTATTAAGTGCAAGTTTGTTTGATTGTTTGGTTTGGTTGATTGGACATGAATGATCTAGGAAGCATAGATAGAAAGGGGAAATATCAGATCCATTGGGAAATGGAGTCAAGAAGAAGTTATAACAAGCTCAATCAATGGATATGGGCTATCAAAGGGCAAATCTAACTTGGCCAGTGGATCTTGGGTTTGGTGGATGAAATGACATGGACATTAAGGGTTTGGAAGGAGAAGTAGAACTAAGGGCAGTTAAGAATCCTTAATTATATGTACCTCTCAACAAAGGGACTTAAAACATTATTAGAACATGAAGAGGCATTCCATAGATAGGGCTAACCATAATTTCTAGAAACCACACATGAGCAAATAATAATTACAAGACAAACTATTCAAATGAAATCTAGGAGTCGGGGAACACCCTATTTCATCCAAAGATTTCACTTTCATGGATAAGAAAACATTCAAGATTCATAATAACTGCACTCATAGAAGAGGGAACTCCTAGACATCTAAGATTGCAATTATAAAGACCTTCAAAACAATTATCTCAGTAAGAACAAAGGGTATGATCAAAACAGACCTCTCTGGTAGACTGTAAATAATGGTACTTTAAAGGGAGACTTCAGAAACAGTTTTCAAGAGGTAGCAAGTAAGCAAGGAAAACCATAAATCATTCTTGGAACCAACTATTTGAACTATTTCTGAAATAAACAAGCTTTATGGTTTAAAAAAATCAGTCAAAATACTCAATAAAACCTTCATCAGATGAAAACATAGAGGCAGTGAAGAGAAAATAGGTCTAAGGTGCTTCTAGGAGACATTTCTTAGCCTAAACTTTTCACTCTACTGCAAGCAAGAAAATGATGAAACAGAATGGAAAATAGGAAATAACAATAACATATGAGAATACATCACCAACAACCATGCTCAGGGATCTAATGATAGAGCCTTCTCATTAACAAAACATGTCAAAACATCGTTATTCTTCCAAAGCTTCAATTTCTTCTTAATCTTTAGCCAGACTATGTACAACTGCAAAGAGTTCGAATGCCAGCAACCAACCCTTTCAAATGAGTTCCACAGTAGTATTTATACTAAAATTAAGGAGGTGGAATTATCTAGGGTCCAGAATGTTATAAATGATATAGTAGATGCACTCCTAACCTTGAAAACCATGCAAGGCATAAGGTAGGAATGTCTCTCAACTACTTCTCTATGTAATAAATTTGTCTTTACTTCTTGAGGATGAAATAGTTGAAAAGATTGACTTTGAGGCCTTTTTCTGTCTTTACATTAACTGTTCTGACAGTCTAAAATATCTTCTTGTGTGTAATAACTATTTATTTTCCTTTTCAGACAAAAGGTAGGCTATAGGTGGCAGTTTGATTTATTAAGTGAATGACTGCTTCCATTTGATGTGTTCGAGGCTATCTCTAAGCGTAATTTGCCGTTATTTCATCAATACACTGAATTTGAGGCCTAACTCTTCTTTTCGCCTTTATAACACATCATAGTTGTCTTTTAACACTTTCAGACTCTTTCAAACCTTTGATTTCTTCTGTCTTTAACTATTGTTTCTTCTTTTACTATGTGCAAGGTTTCCTTTGGTGCGCCAAAGGGTTTTGTGCTTCAACCAGTGGTTATGAAAACACTAATTAAAAACTTTGAATTAAAAACCCCATATTTCCTTTTTCTTCGTCTTTCTGACCCTTGGACCATCATTCAAAGGCTCTTCTCCACTGTAACTTGACTGTGGGTAAGCCTACACATTAACTTACCATTATAACCTACAATAAACAAAAATATTAATAAATCCTGCGCTTTTTGGGGAAAATTTTCTTTTCAAAGGTTTATAAGGGCGTATGGCAGTCGGAGGAATGTTGCAGAGGGAGGAAATGTATGCAAGAGGAATTTACATGGCAAAAAACCTACAAAAATGGGATTCAAAAAGGTTTTGGCACGAAAAATGGGAAAAGTAGTTTTGGTGAAAACCACAGTGGTTTTCACGTTGATAATCGGTGTTAAGCAGTTTTTCCCCGATCGAACGCGATATGCATCGGAGGGTGATGCATGTCCCCTCGAAAACTGCTTTTTTTTCATGTCGATTCGGGTCGTTAAACCACAACATAGAAATCTCGCGCGAAAATGAATCTGAGCCATCGGATCTAGATAGGCCAGATCAACGGTGGGAGTTAAGCGCGATGGCAGGGAGATGCGTGATGAATGGGGATGGTGCGCAGACAAGTGGCGAAGGGAGATTGGTCGGCGGGCAGAGTAGTTGGAGGTGGGACCATAAGGGGTGACGTCAGCTAATGTGTCGGGTAGCAGAAATGGGGTGATTGGTGGGGTTAAAAGATGGTTGTCATATCGCGAAGATCCACGATGGAGATTACCCCATGGCGTAGTCAGATGGGAGAATAATAGATGGGTCGGCAAGGTTGCGGGAGTATGGTGACCGTTGGATCAGGGCCCGGGGCCATTGATCAATGGTGACAATGACCCGATGAAATAATAGAGCAGGATGAGAAGAAAGAGGGGAAGAGGGTTAAGGGAAGACTGGAGAGGTGCAGTCTTGTGGGTGGAGCAAAGGACCGGGTGTTAAGTAAAAGGGGTTGCAGGTTATATGAAAAAAAATGGGGAAGGGGCTTATGAAGGAGAGGTGCTTAGAAGAAAAGGAGTGGGGAATTTTTTTATGAAGAAAGGAAAGGGCCGAGGGCTATGGTGAAATGGTTTAGGGATAGTATGAGGTCGCGACCTCGGGTCATATGAGAAGAGGGGTTGGGGACTAAACCAAAAAAAATGGGCTTAAAACCTGATGGGTAAAAAATCGGCGGATCAATAAGCCTAGAAAGGGTTTTTAAGCTTTTTAAAGCTTTTGATAGGTAAAATAGGGATATTTTAAACCATTCTTAAGGTTTTTTAATGATTTAAAAGGGTTTTTTAGAGGAAAATGAAGGGTTTATGTAGGGAAATGGACTTTTCATAAGGGAAAAAGGCCTTGTTGGGATAGGATCAAAAATGGAAAAATGGGGGAATGAAATGGTGGTGAAAATGGTGGAAATTATGGCTTTGAAGGAAATTTTAATTTTGAATCAGGAGGATAACTTTTTAGGAGACATAGATGAAGACTTTTGATGAACTAATAGACTTAGAATGATGAAGGCAGTGAGATTTCTAGAACTCATAATGCTTCTTTGAGATATTATTTCTAGAAATCTAGGATTGGAAACTTAGTCATCTTTGGATAGAGTCAAATTATGGATAATTAAAACTTGGAATCACTTCAAATTGATTTTTTAAACAAAGGTTATGAAATTTAAAAACACACACACAAACACACCTTTTTTCTTTTTCTTTTGAGGAGCTTGATATTGAAACTGGTGTATCTCTGTAATTTCATATCCCCAATATTTGACCTTTAGACCTATAGTAGCCCTCTGCACCTTCTTTCCAATTACACAGGTCAGACCTAATTTGGATTCTTTAATGCAAATTTATGCCTAATCTCCCACAATGACCTAATTATGGACTGGTTCAATAGAGTGCACTTGTGGGGATGTAGCTCACATGGTATAGTGCTCGCTTTGCATGCGAGAGGTACGGGGTTCTTCACAAATTTTTCTTTAAAAATATGTCATCAATCCAAAAAATATTGAAGGGACGAATTCAGTGAGAAAACTAAAGGTTGGGAGTATTTTCAATTCAATTTGACCCACAAGCTTCCAAAGTGCACAACAAAGTTAAAACAGGAGGGTTTTTGAAAATTACCAGCGGGAAGGGTGGTGAAAGAAATGAGACAGACGGAAGTTTCAAAATCCCTAATCTAATAAAACGAAAGTATTGATCCTGGTTTTAAGCAATAGGATGTTTCGAAACAGTCAATGAATTCCCATATAATGGGATCTGGTGACTCTGAGGTGAGAACACTAATCATTATGACAATTCCAAAAATGTCTAGTATGACAATTGGGGATGCAGGGTATCAATCCCCGTACCTCTCGCATGCTAAGCGAGCACTCTACCATCTGAGATAAATCCCCGTATAAAATGTAGAATTTTGGAATATCTACTGTTGCTATATATTTGATCTGCTCCCTTCCCCTCTCCCATTGGGAAAACATGCTATTAGTATTTTTGATAACGTGAATTATATATACCCTCACTGTATGTTGTCTGCAGTGATTGTGATTGAGGTTCTCCATCATCTTTATCGATATGATGTATATATGTTGTCCATGCAATTTCAGCCACCTTTTACATAATTCAAATCTGATGCTCAGAGAGATACTTATCACGATTTTCCGAAGGTCACCTCTTTGAGATAAAATGAGAGACTCCACAAAAAAACCAACTTCCTCAGATCATATCTCCGAAAATTTAGCGAGCCAAGATCTGAAAGTTTTACATGGCATTCCTCAAAATTTTGGGTCAAATGGGTTTTTTCAGCATCTGAAACTTCATAGAATAAATTCTATAGCGAAAATTCCACGATGACCTGTTTGCATCAGTGAAACCCTAGAATCCAAATCTCTCATACCAAATGTAATGAAACCATCTCACAAAATGGTAGAAAAGAGAAATCGATGACCTATAAATATGCCACTTTGAAGGGGAAACTTCCTTTAAATTACATAATGAAAAATTCTTAGATGAATATAAAAATGAAAAATCCTAGCAGACATAAAAATAAAAATATAAGGGCACAACAATAACAATAGTGGGAATCTATGGGGAAAAATAATAACAATATGGGGAATACATGGGCACAACAATAAAAATAAGGGGGATATACTAACAATAACAGTAAGGGAATACACTAGTATTATAGGGACCTAACATGCATGGCTAACCATTTGAAAATTCCCTGCTTGGATTTAAAGGAAGTCTTCCACACATCCGAGGGTTTGATTGGTACCTGGTGATACCTGGACTTTAAGTCGATCTTGCTAAAATATTTCCACCCCTGGAGCTGGTACAAAAGGTCATTAATCCATGGGATTGGATACCTATTCCAGAAAATGATCTTGTTCAATGCCCAATAGTCAATATAGAATCTCTAGGTCCCATCCTTCTACTGTACCAACAAGTTCAGGGTCCCATAGGGTGATGAGCTTGGTTTGATGTGTCCTTTCTGCAAAAAATCCTGAATCTCCCTCTTGATTTCATCGTTATCTATAACAAAGCATCTATAGATTGGTCCTTTGGGAAGTGACATATCTGGGGTTAGATCCATGGGGTGCTTGACCTGATAGTGTAGAGGTACCCTAATAAGTGAGGTGAAGATGTCCCTGTATTCCTCCACTACCTTGTCCATCAGTTTCTTTCGTGTAGGGAATTCATGTCTAGAGGTCTCGGCCACAAAATTTTTCTTTCCGTAAGGGTGAATCGGAAGGAAAACAAATTTCTTAGTCTAGGAAATGAACTTACTACATTGATTCCTAGTGATCAAAGATATGGTGGTAGGTGGTGCTACCTCCTGTATCCTGTACAAATTATTTCCCAAAGTAATAATAACAGTGTGAGGCATAGAATCATACATAACATGTCACTTCCACAGGCATGGTTGACCTAATTATACATCACAAACTTCAAGAGGAGAAACATCACACAATACCTCATCTTTGAAGAGAATGATGTTGTAGGGAAGCCGAAACTACTAGCTAACGCAAATATCTTGTCCTTGGTGAAGCCACCCGATCGTGGATGACTACGGGTGTTTTGTTTTTGGTAGGCGTATCCACTTCATGACCTTTTCTAAAATGAGGTTCTTTTGGATTCTGCTATCTAAAATGAACTACAGTGGAGAACCCTTCACTCACATCTGGGAGTGGAAGAGGAGCTCCCCCTCCTCTAGATATTCGAGCTCAAACTTTTGGATATTGGTTGTGGCAATAATGGCATTGGGCTCTGCATCAATAATCAACCTCCATTTTTCATTCCCCTTATCGAGTTATAACTCAAAGTTGGAGCATGCATCTGATTCGGAAGCCTTTAGCTCGGCCACCAGTGACTACTTGGCTCGACACTCACTTGTGTTGCGAATGGGGGCTCTTATGGAACTCACACCACTTTGTTGTGTCCTTCTTTGTCTTCGTGGTGTTTTTATTTTCTTACGGCTTCAACAAGTTTTCTTGGGTCACCTCGCCTTCGATTTTTACTTTGTTCTATGGTTTGGGGGTGCCTTTCCCTTTATTCACATTCACAGATCCAAAGTCTCGCTTCTCTTGTTTAAAATTTTCTCGATATTGATAGCATATCTATATGATGCACCAAGCAAGGAGATCTCAAGGAACTCCATTTCCTTCTGAATTTATCAGTGCAGAAAAATGCAGTACTTACGCACTATATGTTTCTTCGAATATTTGATACCCAACTTTGTGCACAGGGTATGGAATAGATTTGTTAGCTCATGCACATGTTGATCCTTTTTTTATTGCAGCATAATCCATTGTATGTACTTTTCCTCATATCTCCCCATGGGGTAATATTTTTCCTTCATGGCATCTCAGAAATAATTCTAAGTGGGTTTTGCTGAAAACAGTGATTTTTCTCTCTTGTCCCTCTATTTGCAGTAGGTTTCCCACCAGTCCTTGACATGGGGGGCGGCTTTAAGGAGCATAAAAGTAAACTTTTCCCTATTGGAAAAATCATGAACTAAAAAATATCCTTCCAACAGATTTAACCATCTATATATGGCATCAATATCTCTCTAGCCTTCAAATATGGTAATGTCAAAGTTAACTTTACCTTTAAGGGAGTGGCACCTAAAGATGACTGCCGGATGAAGATGTGTCACCTATGGGCATCCGCCAAAGGATCTGAGAAAAGTTGTCTATAATAGCATTCCTCTATCGCTTGAGGGCTTCTTCGAGCAATATTTTGAAAGGATCTCCTGCTCCCTCATATTTCTTCTCTTCCACCATGGGAGTTCATAGGGTTTACGAGGATGATCTTGCAAAGGTTTAACCATTTTGATCCCTAACTCCTTATACCTTGACCTCGTTGGGGACATGTAAAGAAAAATCGAGAAAGAGCATACTACTCTGATACCATTGATCCAAACTTAGACACGAACATAAAAAAACATAAATATAACCATAAATACAGAGATTCAGTAGAAATAACATTTCATTTCATTAATATCAAAGAGTTGAAATATGCTTATAGACAAAATTTAAATGAACTATCTCGAGCGATGGTAGCTTATCTTTGAGAAGAGATGTGGCGACTACATGCCTCTAAACTGTGTTAAAATGAGGCTGAAAGGCCTATTTATTATTGAGAAATAATGGAAAACCCTCAATGTCCAAAAACCTAACCCTAGGAGAATAAGCGCCAAAATAGTGGGCCCCATTTTGGTAAATTGATACATCAACTTCCGAGGGTCGTAACTTTGGCATACGATCTCCATTTGACACACACAATACCTCGTTAGAAATATATATCTGAGGAACAAAAATTTCGATTGGAAAACATCAATTAAAGACTTGTGCGATCCATGGTTTTCCCAAAAAACATCATTTAGGGCCTGAGAACAAATCTAGATGTTCAAGACCTGAAAAACTATCAAAAATAGTAAATTGTGCTACAATTAAGGTAACGAAAAAATTGAAATAAAAAATAGTGGGCATCCAAGTGGAATAGGCAGGTGGCCACCAATATCCATCTGGATCACCTCTTCAAAAAAACACTCTATTATTTCTTGTCGAAGTCTGCTCCTAATAATCTACATAACTTTACCTCAAGATACATCAAAGTATCGTCTCGACCTTGTCAATTTAAATTTTATTGAAGGAATTTGTTTTCTCACAATTTCATTAAATAATTTGACAACAACCCATTCAAAATGAATTCATACACAATCAACTTCTGAACTTTAATTTCAATCCTCTTAATGGAAATTTCATTTATTTCAAATAAGCTTCAGTCCGACCTTGAGACCAACCACACTCTGATCTATTTGAATCTTCAAATATTCTTTATATAGCAATTTGGGTTTTCAATTTTTGAACTATAATTTTATGACAACCACAATAAATTTGCTTTGAAAGTTCCTTCTCAAATAGAATTTGGTTCACCTCACAAGTTATTTCCTAAGTTTTTTTATGTACTATCTCCGCTACCACTTGATGAGGACAGGTTGAGGCAGGTTTCCTCGGTTGCCCATAACCCATCATACTCCAACTCATAGGTCACATCTTTGTATTTAAATACATTCTGAAATTTCAAGAATTAATTAAACATATGAAGCCAAAATAAGAATGTGAATTTACTTTGCCAATTTCCATGAGAGATCTCCCTCAATCCATCCAATTCTTTTTCCTCCTCTCCTTCAATTCCATAGGGTCCAACCTATTAGTGGTGTAATAGGAAGGCCAAATGAGTGTTAAAAACCCAACACACATCCCTGATAATTGTTTGTTGTAGGCACTGCATAATAATTTTGTAGCACTAAGAAAAATCATGTAGCTATTGCGAAATGATTTTAGAGCATCCAAAAAAATTGTCTTTTCAGATTTCAGGGAGGTGAAATGCCTCAGATTTTTTCCAATTGAATTCCCAACAAATTATACATAGCCTTAAATTGTCTCCTAAAATTCCACATTACTTCATACACCTTTATTTCTCCAGGTTGCAAAGCTAACAAAAACTTATTAGTCAAAAACAAATCTATTAGGTTTTGGAAAGAATATAAATAAAGTACTATGTTTTCTTTGACAAATCTCTATTCACTGTAAATATCACATAGCGATGACTCCAAAACACAAATAAAATTTATCCATTTATTTTGGAAACAAAGTACAAAATATCCATGAACAACCACGCAACGGTTTGGCAACAATATTTATACTTCTAATGTATTTTGACTCTCTAGGTCTCAACTAGAGTTCATGTTGATTTATGACAACAAAAATCTTCACCAACTCTTGTTCAAAAGCTTCACAAAGAAGCAGGGTTATAAACAGGGATCTCTAATAGGGATTACATCAATTTCAACATTCAAAACCAATGTCCATTCTATAGGCCTAAAATTTAACCTATAATAAAAACCTTAAATCTATTCAAGATCCCTTTTTTCATGAATTTTGTGTATCTTAGACATCACAATACTCATGAATTCATCCAGTGATATTCCATACCAAAAACAAGAATCACACGCAAAATTATAAATCATTTGATTGGTAATTTACATTTACCCCAAAGAAAACAACTTCATTAATAATAGACAGACAAAGAAATTACAAACACATAGGCACATAACATTTTTGTTCATTATTCAAAGTAAACATAACATCTTTGCTCATTATCTAACTTCAAATTCAAATTCAATATATAATGTGGGTGTGTTCAGCCCAGGCCTCTCAACCTCAGCCTCTTCTCCTCGCAATGGAGATTTTCCTTTATTCTCCTTCTCTCCGCCTATGCCGTACACTACTCTTCTCAAACACTCTTCTTCTACTTTTAAAGAAAGTTACATGGGATAACCAAGAGTCATAAGAGATGATTTGTTTCCCCTTCTCACAAAATAAGGGAAACTAAAATTACATTTACATTAGGAAATATTTCCTCCAACTTTTCCTAAAACAAAGTCACATCCTAATGTAAATATCTTCAATTTTCTCTAGAAACATTTAAATTTATCCCAACATCATCATGTGACCATCCCATCACATTGGCAAGCCCTGGTCCATTATTTATCAAACGTTGTGCTCCATCTATGCACCTGCATCGCAAATGGGCACAATCAATCTTAAATATCCATTTAATTTGGTGTGTCACCTTTATAAGCTATGACTTGTTATGGATATATATTTTATTAAGGTGATATTTTGAAATATGTATTCAAATATTCATTTATTTTTTCCCTGTGTATTGAGCAATGGAGCTAGATAAATGGTATGTTGAGATGCCATGGGAGGAAAACGGTAAGTCAATCTCATGGACAACAAGAAATAGGATATTTCCTCCTACAATTACATTTTCATTAAATGTCATTTTATATGGAGAGATAAAGCACATATAAGATGCATTTGGATTATTATTTGAATGAAGAACTTCTCCAATGGTGTAACATACATCCTTTGTTGTGAGGAAATTGTATGATAGAAACACTTCATCCATTTGTCTGCCTTGGTCATTGGTTCATGTTCTCGAAAATGTTTCATTATTTTGTTACCAATCAAAATGGTTAGCATTAAAAGAATCTAGAATGTACCTATTGCTACATTACACCTGCATTACTCATAAATAATACTAATCTAATTATTTCATAAACAAAATTGAAATGCCTTCACACATTGAAAGCTCTTCCCATTATGGCTGAATACTAGTGTATCCAATCCATGAGATCACAAGTGAATTGTAGAGTCTTGATAAGTAAAAGATAGGTGGAATGGAATTTTTACCACCATATATCGACCACGAGTTTATGTAGGCAATGGACCACAAATTGAGAATCGAATACACTCAAGAGGCTTAATGACTGATGTTATATTGGGGAGGGAGGAGGTTATGAGATAAGAGAAGTGTGTGAAAAAGGGTTGAGTCCATCCCATGCACACCATTTGATCACCCTCTTGATAAAAAATATGCATACCCAACTTTGGTGGCATGATATTCAAGTACTCACAACTATTGGTTATATGAGTAAATAAGGCCTTGTAGTCCACTTAATAATCTAAACAAGGGTGTCATTTAAAATCAACAACAAGGAATCTTTCTCGAATACATGAAGCCCCATTGACTTTTTCAAGTGGGATGAAACTGCTCATCCATAGAAGACACCTAGATTGCAAAATGCATCATAGTGTCCATGTCAACTCCACTTAGCTAAAGACAAATATAATCTCTTAAACTCTTATCTCTTATTATTGAGGTTATTTTACCTTTCAATATATATAAATAAATACTCAACAAACCAACAATGAAAAATTATTTAATTAGGTGGTTCTTGGCATCTTTTATTAGTAATTTATTTGAATAGTTTTATATTAAGGGAGAGATATGCCAACTAACTGATTAAAGTACCCAAAATTGGAAGGAAGAATGGAAGAAAAAGGTGATTTGGGGAGAGACACACTAACCATTATTTATTCATGAAGTAGACCAAAGGATACCGACAAGGCATTCACCTTTATGGTCATTTGAGTTTTTACACAAAAGTAAAAACTCTAGTCATGCACTTTGTAATCAAGTACACATTTTTGAATTGAGTTATTACTCACTCAAGATTCTCCAAACAACTGCAATATGTATTTTTTCTCAATGAATCAAACCAATTTGATGGTCGTTCGTTTTGATGTGATTACTCGTGGCTTATACAACTAGTGCAAGTAGGTTTATATATTACATATAAATATTTTTGAAATTTGATTTTTTAATTGAGAAATTATAGAATTGCTTTCTCAATTTAATAATTTATATGATTTTTAAGTTATATATAATTAAATATGCATTAATGTAAATTGTTATTTTAAATTAAAATGTTTCCAATAAAATGAGTATAATTAGAATATTATATTGTGAAGAATATATTTAAATATAGTATTTAGTTTTTTAAATAAATAAAATATATTAATAAGATATTTATCAAAATTAATACTTAATATAGTATGCTATAATTTAATATAATATAGTATAATTTAGTGGTTATAATAAATTATATTATATTAACATATGTTTGAAGATTTATGAATATTCATTTATTAAAAGATGATGTGATATTTTTTTTTAATGTTATATATATATAATTTTTAGTTTGTTTTGTTTATTTGATTTTTTTAAATAGAGGAATTGACAATTGGGATAGGTTTGCTTCATTCTGATCATTACTATTATACTTCTAGGGTTTATGATAGTCTTATTCCTTTAGAAAAAAGGTCCGCTTGAGATAGGATTGATTCCGACCACTACCACTATACTTCTAGGGCCCATGATAGTCCTCCTTTCTTAGAAGAAATTACTTTGAGGGATCTAAACTTTTCGATCTCTTAGTTTACATAATATTTCATAGCATAGTAATCACAATTTAACATACCCCATGAGATGCAACTTATATAGATATTTATTAAGAAGCAATAGTTTAGTATGCATGGTTGGTCGTTTAATACATATAATGACTTCAAGTTTTTTTCGTGACATGAGTGGGATCTTCACATATCATATAAATAAAAATAACATAATATAGATTGGGAGTAGTATATAATGTGATCTTTAATTATATATTAACTACTCTAAACAAGTAGTGTTAGAGGTATTGATTTATTTTTATTGTTATTACATATTTGTGTGATCATATGAGGGTGCATTTGCAAATTATTACCATTATATTAATGTTTTATTTTTAAAAATTCATTATGCACACTTGTGATTAAACATTTAATGGGAACATGTTTAATAAATTATATTTTACCAAATATGTGAATATTTAATAAAAATATATAATTCTATGAGTTGTGAAAATTAATGAGTGGAAAGAATTATATGCATATATTTGGCCATTTGGATAATCTTATGAGAAATCATTTGGATAAAGATTTACATTCCAAAGTTATTATTAGAATGAAATACATAATTGTAGGTTATATAGAGATGAAAAGAAGAATTTTAAGTTTATGTATTGATAGCTTAGTTTTCGGAGACACCTAGACATTATGAATAGTGCTAGATAAAGATGAGGAATTAATTAAAGCTTTTAAATTTAAAATAGATGAAGACAAACATTTAGTGAAAAAATTGATATCGTATTAATAATTTTAAGCTTTCAACTGCAATATGTATTTTTTAAATGGTTCTTTTTAAATGTTTCATGTAAATAGCTTTTATTATTTAATTTGTCGTGATATTTTCTTAATAAGTATTTAAAGTGGTGATATTTTAGCTATGAATGTCTTAACCATATTCTCATTCACCATCAACTCAGATCCATATTATATATTGTAGAAATTTTAATACAATTATGTATTGCCTGGATTCTCCCAATCTAACAATTATATGCCACTGTTAAATACATAATAGCTTCTATAAAAATTCTTGCAGAAATGTAAAATACGGTCACCAATTGGAAACACATGAATAAAGATCATTCACACATAACACAGATGTTTACCAGAAAAGCATAAAGCTAAAAACCCCACTATCATATATTATGTATATATCATGGATCATGAAACAATCTCATACAAAACTCTAATCCAAGAGCTCTCAGTACAATTTTACAATCGTCTCACACTATCTTGCAGAAATTGACAAATGCCTTAGCCAAATTTCTGCCTCACAACAACCTGCCTCAACTACACAATCCAAGTTGATTAAAAAGACCAATTCAATGCAATCAGACCCTCCTTGACTGTGCAATCCTCATGAGCATATCCAATGTGTGTTTGCTTTGTAAGAGTGCAATCAAATATAGTACAACTGATAGTCAATTCTCCCTTTCACCTACCCCTCAACTAGGTCTCCACTGGATCTAACATGCAGGTAGTTAACAGTAGTAAATCTTCAGTTGCATGTGAGATCACTCCATGTGAAATAATTTCATATTTAATTCACTGATCTCTCACTAGTGCATCTTCAGTTAGAACTAGCACAACTGAGTTTAACTCACTTAACTGAGTTAAACTACTTTACAACTCACATAATTACACATCCAACTCTATTACAGATTCGAATCACTCAGTTACAACTAAGTCAACTTCCATGTCCAACCAACCAACCTTTGAACTCAAAATTCCTTTAGCTAACTGGTTTGCCACTTCAGTTAACTGATTTCAAGTGGTCCATGAGAAAAGATTAATATTTATTGTCCAACTATTATTAAGGAATAATAATAGTCGACATGCATCTATTAATAGACATTTCATCTATAAATAGAATTCGCACACACATCTAAAAATAGAACATCATCTATAAATAGAATTTTCTCACCATCTATAAATAGACTTCCGCTATAAATAGAATTTCTCATCTGTACTAAAAATAGACTCACACCTAAATGGCGAGAGTCTCCATCCTCTAGTGTAGGTGATTAATTTTTCACTAGGATCGTCATCTTATTGGAATTCAAGCGACAAACGGCGCTCATATAATTTTATATCCTGTCGCATAACAGTCATCTTACTGTTAGGAAAATACACACGATAATTATAGGGTGTTTCTATGTACCCCACAAATATCCCAACTTCAGCAGTCAGCTCTAGCTTCCTCCTGGCATTCTTGGTCACATGCACATAAATAGATGAGCCAACAATCTTAAAGTGAGAAACATCTGGTTTCTTACCAGTGAAAGCTTCTTTAGGTGTACTCATGCCAAGCACTCTAAGAGGACAACGATTTTGCACATAAAACACAGTGTTGCATGCTTCCACCCACAAATGCATTGGTAGTCCCTGATCATGCAACATCTCTTGCCGCCGCACTCATGATTTGCTGTTTCTTCCCTTCTCCGTGACCAACCTTTGTCAAGCTGCGAGGCGCCGTGAGTTCTATTTTGAATTCCTTATTTTGATGTAATTACCTAATCTTATTCGATATGGCTCTCCACCATTATTTCTCCTTAGAGCCTTCACTTCCTTCCCTGACTCTTTCTCCACCAATGCCTTAAACTCACAGAACTTTGAGAATGTTTGATCCTCTTCTTCATGAAGAAGATCCAACATTTACGAGAAAATTTATCAACAAAATTAACATAGTACTTATGTTTTGCTGTTGAATTAACTGAGAATTGTCCAAACACGCCAGTGTGAACTCTCTCCAGGATCACCGAAGCACGGGTCTCCTTTTCATGAAAGGTGAACTTTACAGACTTCCCCGATGGTGCAACCCTTTCACTAATCTAACCGAGCAAGTGTTCCCATTGAAACCTGTGATATTTGTTGCATGAATTTCAAGGCTCCATGATGAAGATGGAACAATCACCCGTGCTATAATTCTCTTCTCATCCTCGACCACCACTTTTTCTCGCGTTGCCAATCATGGCAAACATGTGTACCTCCTTCTACCTCTAGCTCGTAGAGATTCTTAACTTGAATTCCTATCCTCTTGGCTTGACCTATTTTTTTATGTCACAGAAATATTTTCCATCGCTTAAAATAACATCACAGCTTTCCGTCCTCCAACATCGTGATTGAGACCAAGTTTTTCTTCAGACCTGGAACATGCATACCATCTTTCAATTGAAATGGTTTACCTGACTCCCTCTCAAAGGTAATGGTACCAATGCTGGTCGCACTGTATCATTCATCATCACCCATATCTATATGCATCTGGAGATCTTTCTCCTCCAAGTGATCCAGGTGGATTAAAAAAGTACAAGTACAAGGGGCTCAGCACAGAGGGCTCAAAAATCAAAGTTTTTTAAAATCTCCCTGAACTAGGTTCAGATTGTAGATCTCGTCATTCTGATTCCAACGGCACAGACGACACTCAATTCTGAGTCTGTATGAAGGAGTTAGGAGCGGTCAAAGTTTTGGTTTGACTTGGTGACTAGGCAGCCTTAAAGAGGATGCAAATTGGACCAAACCCGGCCATCGGATTCTGGCACACTCAAGCTAGGTTCTGGGTGAAATTGTTACCTATTTAATTTGCCTCTTACTATTAAAAATCCGGTATTTTTAAAATGGCTAACTGTTTTTAACAAAACAAAAATTATTTAAAAAAATGGATAGCGGGCCACCACCCGTGCCACCCCACTCAACCGCATGTCACAACATATATATATATATATATATATATATATATATATTGGGCCGGCAGGCCATGACCCTCGCCGGACCCCATGGAGCCTCCACCTTAAATGAGTATGTTTAACATATCATATATATAATATATATGTTGTTCATCGTAGAAATAGCCAGTGGGGAGTTGGGGCGGGCCGCCCAATGTGGGCCCGACCCTAAAAACATTTCACTATTCAGTTTTGAAAAATTCATGTGCGGATTTTGTGCAGGAGGCAGGATTTGACCACCTGACCTCCATCAACTGAATTCCATTTTTTACCATTCGACCAACAACTTTTTTGTTGGTAACTCCACCCACAATTGTTTATATAAACTCGACTTTTCAGAAGTACGGCAGGCCATGGAGGAGCGGAGCACGCACGGAATTTGAAGTTTAATATTTTTTTATTTGCAGGTCATGTGGAACTATGAGCCAGAAAAGAGGCAGGCGAAACCTTGATTGAGCTCAATTTTCAGGAGGGTGAAATTTTGAATTTGCCCAAATGGGACAAATTTTATGTCGTTTTAGCACTACTCGATGCCACGAGTCTGATGATGTGCTTAGTTTCTTTATCTAAGTTTTCGATTTTTCAGCCACTTTTGGAAGTGGGTTATGTAGACGTCAGATTTCCACATGTGAGCAGTCATTTTCACCTTTTTCAATGTCACAATATTGATGGTGTTTTCAGATTTAGCCGCAGAGCTGTTCAATCTTCAGCAAATGGCAACATGAGGTATATGATGTGGATTCCATGTACTTCTTCATTTATTCCTCTTTGAGATACATTATGTCTTGTAGATCCTGATTGATACATGAGTTGTGGGATCTTGCTTTGTGTTGTTATTGATGTACTTTCAGCTATGGATTTGCGTCATGTATGAGTCCCTTTTATGCCACATTGGCGGGATGCTCCTTTTCATATGTTTATTGTTGAGATCCCTTGTTTTACAGGATTGGCAGGATACTCTTATTTATTACATGTCAGCTATGGTCATACTGATGGGAGTATTTCTTTATGTATGAGAGTTCCGCAATGGAATATCTCTTAAAGAAGTCAAGCCACTCCTGCGTGAGGGAAATTTTTTTCCTTGTATGTCATAGGAAAGCACATCCATGTACATCTTCTTCTTACAACACATGATGCAGTGGCCTACACCATCTTGACACTGAGGCCCGGAGATGTAGTCCCTCCTGGACGAACTCCATCATCAAACGACATGTTCTTATGATTGCTGATCTTGTTCATTTATGTCCCTTTTATTTACAGCTACAATTGTTCATTTCATTTCTTTGACGTCTTAATTAAATGAAATTCTAATTATCAGCCAAAGTAAAAGGTCTTGGTTAAGGGTATCAAGATTTTACCCTAGATCACCAAGTCACTGAAAAGCTCCTTATCTCCCATCATGTAGAAGGAAGAACCACTATCAAGATGCCACAACAATCCCAATGCGCTTGATACCAAGCATGTGATCAAAGAGAAATCAAGTTAAAATTGCGGGGCAAGGGCCTAACCAGCTGTGGCTCTAGCAACCTTCTTGTTCTTCTTCTTCTGTGGGCATTTAGTGGCGAGATGCCCATGTTCGTGATAGTGAAAACACTTCACCTTGGACAAATATAGGTTCTTGCCTTTAGACTAGGATTTTGAGTTTAATTTCTTCCCCTTCCATTTCCTTACCTTGGCAACCAAAGCACAATCCTCTTCATCATCATTCTTTGATGAAGAGTCATCTCTGGTGTTCCGGCTCAACTCCTCCTGCACTAGATTCAACCACAGTCATTCCCAATCTGGTAGTTTTTCCCGTCCGTTGACAGAGTCTTCATAACTGTTTCAACTCTAAGGAAGTCCCTAGAGAGCCAAGCTCACTAAATCATCATCGGAAATAGTGATTCCCACACTCCCTAGTTCATCCTGATATTGGAAAACTTTGTGAGATACCTTCGAATATTTTTTCCCTTTTCCATCTTGATCTTTCTGAGTTTATCCTTCAGCACCAATTTCCTATGGTCGTTGTTTCTTTGTAAAATATTTGTCAAAGGCTTCCACATAGCATATGGAGTGGATTTCCCATGAAGGCTTGAGACAATGTGGTCTCGTACACCTTCCAACAGAATCCTTCTCGCCTTCACTACGTTCTTTTGCCGTGCGTCAAGCAATGCAACATCCATCGAAGTGGGCTTAGGAAAATCGGTGTCGATGAATTCATTCAAGCCATTATCTTCAAGCACCGCCTCCATCCTATCCTTCTAGGAAATGTAGTTCGAGCTTCCCTTGAGTGCATACTCTATTCGCAAGCCATTGAAAGCCATTTCGATATTTACTCAATTGTCACACCAAGAAATTCTTGCAACAAATTCGAATTGTTTCCACCATCAAACTCAACTCCTGCTTCAAAATTGCAATATTTTGTGCTTTGATACCATGTAGAAATTTTAATAAAATTATATATTGCCTAGATTCTCCTTATCCAACAATTATACACCACTATTAAATACATAATCACTTCTAGAAAAGTTCTTGCGAAAATTTAAAACACTATCACCAATTACAAACATATGAAGAAAGGTCATTCACACATAACACAAATGTTTATCGGGAAAGAATAAAGATAAAAAACCCCACTATCATATATTATGTATATATCATGGATCATGAAAAAATCTCATACAAAACTCTAATACAAAAGCTATCAGTACAATATACAATCATCTCACACTATCTTGCAGAAATTGACAAATGCCTTAGCCAAATTTCTGCCTCACAACAGCCTGCCTCAACTGCGCAATCCAAGTTGATTATAAATACCAATTCGATGCAGTCATACCCTCCTTGACTGCGCAATCCTCATGAGCATATCCAATGTGTGTTTGGCTTGCAAGAGTGCAATCCAATATAATACAACTAATAGTCAACTGTCCCTTTCACCTACCTCTCAACTGGGTCTCCACTGGATCTGAGATGCATGTAGTTAATAGTAGTAAATATTCAGCTGCATGTGAGATCACTCCATGTGAATTAATTTAATATTTAATTCATTGATCTCTCACTAGTGTATCTTCAGTTACAACTAGCACAACTGATTTTAACTCACTTAACTGAGTTAAACTACTTTACAACTCACATAACTACACATCCAACTCTGTTACAACTTTGAATCACTCAGTTACAACTAATTCCACTTGCATGTCCCACCAACCAACCTTTGAACTCAAAATTCCTTAAGCTAACTAGTTTTCCACTTTAGTTAACTGATTTCAAGTGCTCCGTGAGAATAGATTAATATTTATTTTGCAAATACTATTAAGGGATAATAATAGTTGACATGCATCTATGAATAGACATGTGATCCATAAATATACTTTTCACATACATATAAAAATATAATGTCATCTATAAATATAATTTTCTCACCATCTATAAATAGACTTCTGCTATAAATAGAATTTGGTCATCCATTTTAAAAATAGAATTACACCTAAAAATAGCCTGAGGCTCCATCCTAGTGCAGGTGCTTAATTTTCACTACGATCAACATCTTGTTGAATCTCAACATATGTATAATGTTAACTAGTGTGTGTGGCAGGTTAAGCAGTAGGATTACCTATAAAGTTCCCATGGAGTGTCTTAACATCACACCTATTATTTTAACCTCTATGAGCTTCTTAATTAATATACTTAATGTGCTTTACCTCAAAAATGTATCATAGAAAAAACTAAATCAAGGACTTTATATCCAAATCTACAATATCTAAGTCAAAGCCACTCATTAAAATATGGACTATACAAAGTGAAATATGCAAACATTACAGGGATGCATTTCAACTTTGTAATTAGGATTGGAAACTATTAAATTGATAGTCTTATTATAATAATATTTTTTATATTTGTAATAATAATAATAATAATAATAAATTATAATTTTTTTCCTAATTTCATATTATAAATTAAAATGGTTTTATAGATTGAATTTAGATCTCACCATACATAAAAGTGCAAGGATACAACTAAATAAAGAAACAGTTCTTGAAGATGGAGCATGCCTCAAATATGTAATGGCTTTCTTGTTGAAAGATAATCAATGATAATTGGTTAAGGGAGACTTTTTTTTCTTCGAATATGTTAATATCTTGAAACTATTAACATAATAATGTAATTGAGCAAAACATAGTACAAATACAAACTTCAAGTGACAGATCAATTGAAACAAATCCTATGAACACTAGTGGAAAACACTATCAATATGATTCCATGGTGCAAATTCATTACCACAACATAGTTTGAATTTGCATTAATCAAGATGGTCAATTAACCTTGTTCCTGACTTTTGTAGAAAGTAAAGAAGAATTTTCTTCTTCAGAAGTGACAGGTAATAAATGGAGAAGCTATAAATTTTGAGACACCTTTACCCCTAAGATAATGTACCCTATTAATACCACTTAATAATTTTTGTGGTCAAAAGTCAATTCTTGTACATTAAATGTTCTAACACATTTCTTGACACACAAAGGACTCTACACATGTCAAAAATATTTGCATGACATGAACCAATCCCAATCATTGTTTGCAAGCAAAGAACCTTACCAACCAAGTCACATTCAATTGTTTATTACATTGATGGAATGTAGATTAAAGCACTAACTACTCAAGTAACAACAATACTTAGATATAAAAACATTTTGATTTTTTTTTTTTTGAACCTCTCTTGAATTAAGGTTTAGAGACATTTTAATTTTGTATTTCATCTCTTATGAATCTCTATCTAAAAACCTATGCAATTTACATAATTTAATATAAATGGAAACTACATCCTCCATATAAAATAATACTTAATATACAATATTTTTAAATTCATGAAATCCTCTAAATCTAAAAAGAACAAACAAAGTTGGAAACCATGCAAATGAGAATAAACCAAAAATAATCCCTTAATAGTTAGTGTGATTAGATGTAATCCAAACAAAAATGAATAACAATTTTGTTGGTTTTCATAGTAAGTTTATTTTTTTATTAGACATTGTTTATTACTTAATTTTTATGGCACATCTCTCTCTGTTTTAAGTAGCTCAAAGAAGAAACTTAATATAGCCAAGATTAGAACAAACTCTCATGAGCTCCATAGTGAAACAGGTCGTTGGACAATTCCTAAAACACCATGGATGGAAAGGATCTGCCATCTCTGTGAGAATATGAACATCGAGGATGAAAATCACTTCCTCTTAGAGTGCCCCGCATACAACCACATTAGAGCTCAATTTCATAATATTTGTTGCAATACTGACCTTCCTAGCGTTTTAAGATGTTAAAATTATAGTCAACCTGGTCGCAGATAGTCGGTAGTTGGTAGTCATTGCGAAGAGGAACTCGGTAGTCAATACGGGAGTTTACTAAAAGAAAACCAGCAAAAAATGCAGAATACATTAACCATTCCAGCGACCTCCTTCCTATATTTTGGTTTTACTAAAAGAAAACCAGCAAAAAATGCAGAATACATCGACCATTCCAGCCAGCTCCTTCATCTAATCTTTTAGGAATAAATTAGACAAAATTTAATCTTTGAGGAATAAATTACACAGAATTTAAGGCACATCCATAAAATAAAATATTTTAGGTTTATCTCCAATATTTCTCTTAGATACACCATTCATATTTTATCTATTATCAACTTCAGTTTTAAGTTGCAAAATTGGTAGAAATCTTTACCATCAAAAGCCCATGAACTAATTGTTGTGGTATTTACTTAAATTAGAGATATATTTCAGTTTTCAATTACAAAATTGGTAGAAATCTTTACTATGATAAGCCCATGAATTCATTATTATGGCATTAGTGTTGTGCTATTTACTTAAATTAGGCATATACATATATATTTAGCTATGGTTATGACTAGGATTCCCATGAACTCATTATCATGGTATTAGTGTTGTGGTATTTATTTAAGTCAGGCATATATATATATATAGGTATGGTTTTGACTGGCTTTTGGGTAGATTTCAATTAAATAATCAAATTAGTTGAAATTTTTTATTATAAATTCTTATTTACCAAATTTCATCTTTTGGATCCATGATAACACTTCACTTTTTCTTTATTGGGTATATGACTTAGCAATTTAGTAACCATGATTACAATCAGAACCTAATATACAAGGGCCTTCCCTCTTGGTGGCCGTAGGCTTTAAAATTCTTCAGCGTGCCAAAAACACCTATAAATGAGCTTCATTACATCTACAAGTTGTTCCAATGGATTCAAAGCATGCCAATCTGCTAAGAATGACTATCTTTGAGCAAATATTGGTCAAAAATTGACCAAGATAGGCCTCATTCAATTCTAGCCTAAAAAAACTCCACTAAATCTGGCCAACTGCCAGTTAGCTCCACTAAAACTGGAACTGCCACCGAATTTGGCATTTTGCCAAACTAACTGAAAACTTAAACTCAAGTTAATTAATGGATAAATGTGGATTAGCGAGTAGTTAGCGCTAATGGCGTGTTTATCTGAAGCCCCCGCCTGTGGTCATGGTGTTGTGGTCATATGGGGAGGGTTGGCCCCTCTCCTCCGTTGGAATCCACATTAAGCTTCAAGTACAAGTTCACTACATATGTTTTCAATGTACATTGCTAGGTTGTGTTGGTGGAGCGACGAAGTGGAGACGGAGAGTTCATGAGGTTCAACCCCAATCTCGCCCTTCATTCATTGTTTTTCTACAACAATATGTATTATGCGCATTTAACCAAGGTTTTAAACCCATGTGTATTAGTTTACATACTCCACCATGATTCATTTTCCCAAACCTTTACCATATGGTATAAACCTTATAATATGGAACTTTGGTTATAATGTATATGTTTGAAATGCCTCATTTTTTTGCGCATTAACCAAAGTTTTAAACCCATGCGCATCAGTTTACATACTCCACCATAATTTGTTTGCCCAAACCTTTACCATATGGTATAAACCTTGTACTATGGAGCTTTGGTTATAATGTATGCCATGAAATTATATGCCAACGCAATTTTTTAAATGCCTCATTTTTTGGGTTTTTAAATTTAAATGTGAAATTTAAATATTGATATATAGGGTTTTTAAATTAATATCAAATATTAATATATATAATAATTTAATATAATATATGATAGTTAAATGATATAAATTATAAATTATAAACTACATATATTATATATTGATCTAACCATAATATATAATAAAAAATAATTTCTCACACATAAATATCATGGACCTACATTGAACCTTAGAGGACATTGGGCGATTTTTACCTTCACAAACCAAACTGGAGAATCCAACAGTGACACTTGTCACAGTCCCATTGGGCTAAAAATTGAAGAAGATTCTATGCATGCTAACTAGACTGCCATGCCATCAGTTGTACCTGTTCTGCAATAATTTTTTTTTAAACTTGCATGTATTTAACAACAATCATCAAACCATAACTCCTTCATCTGAAGTTGATTTTCAACGAAATGACTTGTGTTGGATTCCTTGTGAGGGATCAGTCTCTTTCGTTATGGTTTGGTGTGATTATGGACACTTCCAATTTGAGCTAATTTTTGCCCCTGATCTAGACTTTGATCACTCCTTCCCACTGACATGATTTTGGACCCACAAAAGCTAGTTATCTCATAAGCGTTGAACTCTCTTCTGTTTCCCAAGTTCTATCATCTTGATTATGCTTGGAGAAATTTCCACGACAACCACTTCGGTTCACTAACATGCCTTGTCTTGCCTTGCAAATGGCTTTGGTCTTCAACCACTTTTTCTCCTTTTGTTGTTGATCTATTCCAACACTTGATAGTTGCTTGCTAATATAACACTTTTTCTATACCAAATTGATTCCTCGGTGCCTTCCCACTGAGAATCATGTTCTTCTTCTGCATAATGAGTGAACTCCAACAATAGCTTCCAACATCAATAACAATATGAAAAGAAATGACCATTCTTTTACCTCCACGGTTCCAAATTACACATTTGGAAGAATGCATTCGCCATCTCTTTCTCTTCTTGGCGCCAACACATTACATGGTCTACAATGGCTGCAAATGTTTCTTGACATCTTGTCACAAACACACATGCAATAAACATAAATTGACGACATATCCTCTTGCTCCTTCAAAGCAACAAAATTTCACATAATGTGAACATCACCATGTACTCTCACATCTTGGTGTCAAAATTCATCGACCAAACACAACTCAACAAAAACATGCCTTTTCAAACAAATGACTCTCAAGTCAAGCATAAGCATGTGTATCAACTTGATGATTCTTTTCCCAAAACAAAAATAATTTCACATCATGAAACACTTCATCAACATCTTTGTTTCATCTGTGGAGACAAAATCAACTTCTACAAGTCAATATGACATGCATGCAACATACAATCGATCAACACAAGTCGACGCTCATGCATGTACAGATGATTAACACTCTCAAATTGACAACATACATGTTAAACAAATAAATCGACCAACACATGCCAATTACTCATTAATGTTCAAGCACAATGAAACCATCGAAATTTTGTTGTTCATACACAAGAACTCTCATGCATGTATACAATCCTTCAGCTCTCTCACAAGTACAATCATAAGTACAAGAACTCCATTCACATGTACATGTACTTGAAGCTGAAATGAACAATTTTTTGTTGCATTAAGGTGAGTTAACATACTCAACTTTCAATCAGCTTCGTAGCGAAAACATGCAACATGCATTCCATTGGAAAAGAAATGCATCAACATCAAAAGACATGAAAAGCCTTAATTGGATAAGAAATCTAACCATCTCTTACCAAACCATTTCAATGGTGCTTCTTTCAGTTGCACATCATCATCATGTGAATCATATTGATCCACATCAATTATGGAATCTTATTTCCATTCTTTCCATTCTCTTTCTCCACCTTCCTCAAATGAAGTGGATGACTTACTGGATACAAATTCCAACACTTGTATACAATATGGATTTTCTTATGGAAATGAGTGCAAAATAAGTGCCTCTTCTTTTCAACATGGTTTTCTTTTTCTTTGGTTTTTTGCCTCCTTTTCTTCAAAATTTTCTTGTGCATGACTATCTTCTTCCAACACCTTGAAACATTATGGTTACCCAAGCCACAAAAGGAACATGCAAATTTTCTCCAAATCTTGTGTGAGAATTTTCCATGTTTATCATAATCAAAATAAACTTGATTAAAAACAGATTTATACCTTGAACATTCACCTTTGTCGCCTTCTTGAGGAGGTGAATCTAATGAGGTAATAGCTCCCTTCGGAATACCAACAATGCATTCAATAACTGTAGAGCTTTCAACATCCTCTTTTTTGCCATTCTCATTAGTTGCATGCTTATGAGCACCTTTTTGCAAAGTGGGTGTAAAAATTTACATTCCTCATGAACACAATTTTCACAAGCTTGAGGTAATGAACATTAAATGAAAGTCCTTCTTGTAACACCTTCATGTGCCTCCTTGGATTTAGATATTTCTCCATCATATTGTCCATAACCAAGACCCAAATACTTAGGCCTTTCCTCAACAACAATTGGCTCAACTATGCCGTGTGCATGTTTTTCCAATCCTTTACCTTCATATCTCATCTTCATCAATAATTTGGACCCTATTCCTCTAGTGTTTCTTTCAAAAAAACCTACACCTTCATCTTGAGAGGAAATTGAAGATAAACTTGAGTTGCATACCTCTTTTTCAAGCACATACTTGGCTAAGGATTCCCTGGCATCATGGAGTTTAGTCTCCATCTCATGCATCATTTCTAGTTTCTCATTTGGAATATGGAGCTGAGTCTCCATCTCATGTATCTTTTCAAGAAGATCTTGCTTCTCCTCCTTGATGGCAATCAAATTATCTTAAAGTTTAATGTTCTTATCTTCATACTTCTCTAATAGCATATCAATCATGATGTACAGATTATGCAACATCTCTTTGTCAAAGAGTTTTTCTATTGAAGATTGACTAGAAACATTTCTTAATGAAGTTGCCATCACACATGAAATGAAAAAAAATCTTCTTTGATGTGTTTTTGAGATTTCAGATCTCAATTTTGACCTTCTTTTCCTTCAAATATAAACTTGGCAAACTATTAAATTCTCCTTGCACAAATTCAAAAACCAATAGCTATAGAATAATTAGCTAACCTTGGCTAAAATGAGCTAAAAAATTTCTCTGATACAAAATTTATTTGAATATGGGAAAACTTTTTATTTCTATGCAATCTCCCTCATCATTATTAGAAATGTGTTTAAGGATCGTCTCTTGTTAACCATTTTTGAAGGGGTTTATGTGTGTAGTTTCATGTGTCTTCAAGATCAAATTATTAGTTAATTAACAATTAAAAACTCATATAAAGAAAATTAATTTTAGAAAAATAACTCACAACAATCACATAACACAATGGATGATGATGGAGTTCACCCCTCCTGGGCTACATCTCGATGGACATGTTTGAACTAGCTATGCCCTCTTGGGATTATGAGTCAAAAGTATGATTACAAGCATAAATGATGCTCCAATGGATTTTCTAACTATACCATTGGCTTCATAAGACATGAAAACCCCAAAAATGACTATTCAATCTCTAAATTTAGTTATCAGTTCCTCTAGGCTTCACCTCCAACCCTGGTGGCCATGGTCTTGTTTAATCTCCAATGTGACAAAAACACCTTCATATATGCTCTAGTCCCTCTATAAAATATACCACTGTGTTCAGAGCGTCAAATACATCAAAAATTGACTATTCACTCACTGAAATTAGCCTTCAGCTGAGCTGGGCATGGCCTTCTCTCCTATTGGCCCTAAGCTTCAAAATTCTTCAACGTGCCAAAAAAACTTGTAGATGAGGTCCATTTCCTCTGAACGATGCTCCAATGGATTCAAAGCATGCTTATCTATTAATAATTACTATCCTTGAGCAAAATTTAGTCGAAAATTGACCAAGAGAGGCCTCATTCAATTCTAGCCTAGAAAAGCTCCACTAAATCTAGCCAACTGCCAGTTAGCTCCACTAAAACTGGAACTTTCACCGAATTTGGTACTACAAAAAACTAACCAACAAATTAACCTCGAGTTAATTAATAGATAAGTCTGGATTAGAGGGTGGTTAGCGCTAATGGTGTGTTTAGTTGAAGTAGACCCCGCTTGTGGTCATGATGCTATGGTCGTATGGGGAGGGGTTGGCCCCTCCCACTCCTCCGTTGGAATCTAGATTAAGCTTCATGTACAAGTTTGATGCATATGTTTTTAATGTACAGTGTTTTGGTGTTTTGGTGGAGTAGCAGAGTGGAGAGGGGGAGGTCACAGGGTCGAACCTTGACCTCGCCCCTCATACATTGTTAAATTGCACAACAATATTTATTATGTGCATTTAAGAAAGGTTTTAAACCCATGTTCATTAGTTTACATACTCCACCATAATCCTTTTGCCCAAACCTTTAACATATGGTATAAACCTTATACAATGGAACTTTGGTCATAATGTATGCCACGGAATTATATGCCAACATAATGTTTTAAATGCCTCATTTTTTGGGGTTTTTTAATTAATATTAAATATATATATATATATGATTTAATTATCATATATATATATATATATATATATATATATATTCAACCATAATATATAATAAAAAATAATTTCCCACACATAAATATCATGGACCCACATTCAACCTTGGAGGACATTAGGCAATTTTTACCTTCACAAACCAAACTGGATAATCAGACAATGACACTTGTCACAGTCCCATTAGGTTAAAAACTAATAAGATTCTCTGCATGCTAACTGGACTGCCATGTCATCAGCTGTACATGTTCTGCAATATTTTTTAAAAAATTTGTTTATTCTAAATGGTGATCAACAAACCATAACTCCTTCATTCGATATCGCTTTTCAACAAAATGAGTTGTGTTGCATTCCTTGAGACGGGCCGGTCACTTTCGTTCTAGTTTGGTGCAAATATGAGAGCTTTAATTTTTGAGCTAATTTTTGCCTCTGATCCAGATTTTGGTCACCAGTTGTTGGGCCAGAATTGTGAATTATGGATAAATCACACTTCCCTAGATATGTGCTAGTCTAGAACACCAGGTGAAAGACTATACGACTATTTTTCCTAACTCGGAATAGATACACAAAGAGGATTGGAGGCTTACTTGTTTAGTCACTTCCAAATGGCTCCTTCTGTCGCTTCCGTTGCAGCTTCAAATTCAAGCGGTTTGTAAGCTAAATGCTTCCTGCAAGAACACTGAAACAATAGAAGATGCAATAATATAGATATATATTCAAGCTATTTGGCTAAATCAATAAAGTATAAATCATATACATCAACCAAGACCTTAAAATATGTAAAATCAAAGCCAATACAGATGCATATAGGGAAAAATAAGCAGTACTCTTTATTGATGATAGAAGGAGACGTTACAGCCTAGTGACTGATTTGAAGTGACCTTCCAGCAACGTTCCCAAGCCTCATCACAGTATAAATCTCTCCAGTAGCAGCTTCACAAATCTAGTTCTCAATTGAAAATCCTCCAACATTTCTCTACTCAAATTCTTCCTTCTCAAGCACTTAGATATGTGCTCAATTTATAGATGAACTGTAGGTTTTTTTGCAATCAATAACTTTCCAAAAATAGGCAAGACATGTTTCTAGTCATGTAGATGTGAAATGGACACTTGGATCCGAAGCTTGACACATGTTAACTCTTCTAGAAGGCACTGGCCAAGTGGAGATTCTAGAACAATGAGAATTTCGCTCCCAATGTGACCAACGCATGGGCGAATTTCGGGAAGTGCTTTGTAGAGCATCCTTGCATGGGGCTACCTGCATATGAAGCGCACTTAGGCCCCTTAGAGCCTGCATTGGTGAGCTCTCATATGCTATATAATAAGCTTCAAACTATTGAAATCCTTGCTTGATGAAAGTCTTGCTTGATTTGTCTTGTTTCTTGTCTTAGGGCATGTAGCAACTGAAATGATAGGGAATGATAGACCCTTGATCATTGGCCCTGGAGATGATGCCCAGTTAACTAGGTCATTGGGAATGGTGCCCAAATTGACCTATAACACTAGGTTTCTAGATGCTTCCGGAATAGGGAATTTTCAAGATAAAATAAGATGGGTTAGCCAAAGGTAATCCAGGAATGGATGTATTCGGAGGGGCCATCAGGAATGCAAGATGACATATCATCTGGCTATAAGCTGGGAACTTGTGTCACTCCACAAGCACTATTGCAGAGTTACAGGCCTTAGAGCACAGGATTTAAATTGCAAGAGCATGGGACTTATGGCCACTAATCATCAAGGGGGATTCACTGGTGGAAATATAGGCTTGTAAGAAGTTACAAAGTGGAACAAGCGCCACACAAGCATCCGACAATTGGAGGCTAAACGAAATCCTACTTAGAAATCAAGGGACACATCGACAATGCTCATAGAATAATTTTCCAAGCGATCAGATGAAAAGGTAATAATCAGGCATAAATGTTGGTGAATGAAGGAGTGGACAACCACCTCAGATTTCTCTCGTTGCAATGGGAGGATCTGTATCAAGGCACGATCAAAAGAGATTGTGTAATAATCATGGGAAATGACAATATGGAAGGATGTCATAACGTACAGGAGACCTCGGGTCACATCCACAGTAATGATTTATGATATTAGTACCGATCAACCAAATCCAAATGAACAATACTAAGGCTACAAAGGAAATTACAGTGCCCCCTCCGATGCGCTGCCCAAACAACCTCTTAACCACTAGGCATACTTGGAACCTCACCTACCTTCTGTGCTTCCCAAGGCAGGTCATTATTTCACACCCCTCACCATCATGACCCTCAACACCCCTCTATTCCTATGAAAACCAAATCACCCTCTTCATCTCTTTGCATTGTAGCTGCTCATCTTTTTGGTCATCTCCATTTCCCTGCTCTTCCCTATTTATGATCGATGCTCTCCCATTTTTTCACCCCCATTATTGTTTTCAGTCCCCACTCTCCCTTGTTCCTCGTGCCTGCAATATGGCTCTGAATTTGGCTACCTATCATTCCAATTTTGTTGCTCAACGGGGCCGTGGCCAGGGCACCCACTCTTCCTGCTGGTTCTCCCTAAGTATGACCCCCACTACTAGAGCAGAATCAACAGCAAGAAGGGTGGCTATGAATTATGTAATGGCGGTAAATATGGAGACCCAAGAGAGGATTTCCAACTTATATGCAGCTTTAGTGTCAACAACCTATAAGATTTTTGACATATCCCCTATTAGTAAGTGGGGCTATGGGCATCTAGGAGTTTTTCTCTGAGCATCCAAGAAATTTTCCCCTTGGGACCGCCACAACCACCATGAACTGTTCAGTTCCGGGGATCATTTTGTTTCTTTTCTGGTTTCATTTTTTGGGTCTGTATTGGAAAAAACCATTGTTATAAATTCCATGTAAAAAATGGAGGTCAAGCTTCCTTGGGCTTTTGGTGTTGATGCATGTAGCTCGCACCAACCCACAAATGATGTAAATACTAGTTTTTTTGTGATAATAGATCTATCTAACTTACAAAAAGAAACATTATTTAGATGTGAAAACCTTTTGATTTTTTTGTTTAACCTCTTCTGAACTGACATTTAAAGATATTTTAATTTTTTATTTCATCTCTTATGAATCTACATCTAAAAACTTATACAAATTACATAATTTAATATAACTCCCAACTAAGTCCTGTATATAAAAGAATACTTAATATTCAATATTTTTAAATTTATGAAATCCTCTAAACTTTAAAAAAATACAAGTCTAGAAACCATGCAAAATGAGAAAAAACCAAAAGAAACATCCCATAATAATATGGCTTGTTTGGATGTAATCCAAACAAAAATGACTAACAATTTTTGTTGGTGTTCATAGTGAGTTTATTTTTTATTAGACATTGTTTATCACATAATTTTTATGGCACATATAAGTGTTAGGACTTAACTTTGATATTTATAAGATTTTAGTATAATTTATTTTCAGAATTATATTATAAAAAATAATAATAACAAAATAAGATATTAAGATAAAATATAAATAAAAAGTTGTATATAATACTCTATATATTTTCTTTTAAATATGATGTCAAATTTTAATAAGGTAATGTTTAATTTTATATATAAGATTAAAAATTATATGTGATAAAAGTGATCTCATTAAAACTAATTAAACTAATTACTTAAGAGTTCCTCTCCAAATTAAATACCAAAACCAAAAATTATTTCACGAGAATAAAAAATATTTTAATCACTTAAACCTAGTCCATGATAAATTTCACTATAATTAAAAAAAATAGCATTTCAAATCCGAAAAGTTATAGACTTGGAGCGAAATGCGCATTGAAAATGGCTAACTGACTCATCAACTAACTATAAAAAATTCCCAAAAATAACCTATTCATTCTTTAAATAACCAATAGAATATAATGGTGATTTTTTTTTAAAATAATGGCCAATCTGTCTCTCTATCTATTATGAAAGAAATCAATGAAGCCTTAAGGTACTCCCAAAAAAAACCAAAATAAGACAATTACTACTCTATCATGCTATTTCATTCAACGCTATATTAAACTTAGAAAATCAAGATTGGAAATTCATAAATTGCAACTTAGAAACTCAAAATTGCAAATTCATAAATTGCAACATACCAACACGCAACTCTTTCTGACCATTGCCATCATTATCATTCATTGAATCTTATCTGCACATGATAGGCCCTTAAAGAGAGAAGGCTTATTTGCAACACACCCAGAAAGAAATAGGTACGGTGAAAAATAATCCCAGTTGGATGTCTCATCACGGGGAATCTATCCACTATTACTATTTGTTTTGTTGGTGTTTTAACGTTGGATGGAAAAATATTTATTTTTAATAGATTATTATATTAAATGGAATTTATCTTTATGTGGTTGGGTTTTAATGTTGATAAAATATTTATTTTTAATAAATTATAATATTTAAAAAAAATTATTATTTACAAAATCTTATAATTAGACAATTATCAGAAATTTAGACATTTTTGTCTATAAAACATTTTTATCAATTAAAATAATTAAAAACTTATACCAAAATCTACCTAATATGTTACTAACCATACTACTTTTGCTTTTACTACAAGAAACTAAATTTTCTAAAAATTATTCGAATTCCTTATTTTCTACAGAATTATTTGAATTCATTCGATATGTATTCTCCACCATTATCGCTCCACAGAGCCTTCACTTTCTTCCTCGACTCTTTCTCAACAAATGCCTTAAACTCACAGAAATTTGAGAATGTTTGATCCTTCTTCTACATGAATAATATCCAACATTTACAAGATAAGCCATAAAAAAAATAACATAATACCTATTTTTTGTTGTTGAAGCAACCAAGAATGGTCCACACACGTCTGTTTGAACTCTCTCCGGGATCACTAAAGCACAGTTCTCCTTTTCATGAAAGGTGAACTTTACATACTTCCCCATGGTGCAACCCTTTCACTAATCTAACTGAGCAAGTGTTCCCATTGAAAATCCAGTAGATATTTGTTGCATGAATTTCAAGGCTCCATGATGGAGATGGAACAATCACCTGTGCCATAATTTGCTCTCATCCCAGCTCACCATTTTCTTCGCCTTTCCCATCATAGCAGCGTAGCCATCTACCTCCATATTGTAGATATTATTAACTCGAATCCATATACTCTTGGCTTGACCCATTGTTTTATGTCACAAGAAATCTTTTCCATTGCATAAAATAACACTGTCTTCCCATGGTATGACATTTGATTTGCACTGCCTTTTTCTTCGGCACTGAACATGCATACCATCTTTTCAATTGAAGTGGTTTACCCGAATCCCTAAAGGTAATGGTACCAATGCTGGTCGCACTGTATCATTCATCATCACCCATATCTATATGCATCTGGAGATCTTTCTCCTCCAAGTGATCCAGGTGGATTAAAAAAGTACAAGTACAAGGGGCTCAGCACAGAGGGCTCAAAAATCAAAGTTTTTTAAAATCTCCCTGAACTAGGTTCAGATTGTAGATCTCGTCATTCTGATTCCAACGACACAGACAACACTCAATTTTGAGTCCGTATGAAGGAGTTAGGAGCGGTCAAAGTTTTGGTTTGACTTGGTGACTAGGCAGCCTTAAAGAGGATGCAAATTGGACCAAACCCGGCCACCGGATTCTGGCACACTCAAGCTAGGTTCTGGGTGAAATTGTTACCTAGTTAATTTGCCTCTTACCATTAAAAATCCGGTATTTCCAACCAACCAACCTTTGAACTCAAAATTCCTTTAGCTAACTGGTTTGCCACTTCAGTTAACTGATTTCAAGTGGTCCATGAGAAAAGATTAATATTTATTGTCCAACTATTATTAAGGAATAATAATAGTCGACATGCATCTATTAATAGACATTTGATCTATAAATAGAATTCGCACACACATCTAAAAATAGAACATCATCTATAAATAGAATTTTCTCACCATCTATAAATAGACTTCCGCTATAAGTAGAATTTCTCATCTGTACTAAAAATAGACTCACACCTTAAAATGGCGAGAGGCTCCATCCTGGTGTAGGTGATTAATTTTCACTAGGATCGTCATCTTGTTGAATCTCAAGCGACAACCGCATGGCTTTCCCCTCATCGAATTTTATATCCTGTCGCATAACAATAATCTTACTATTAGGAAAATACACACGATAATTATGGGGTGTTTCTCTGTACACCACAAAGATCCCAACTTCATCAGTTGACTCCAGCTTCTTCCTGGCATTCTTGGTCACATGCACATAAGAAAATCAGCCAAAAATCTTAAAGTGAGAAACATCCAGTTCTTACCAGTGAAAGCTTCTTCAGGTGTACTCATGCCAAGTACTCTATGAGGACAACGGTTTTGCACATAGACCACAGTGTTTCATGCTTGTACCCACAAATTCATTGGTAGGACTTTCTCATGCAACATTTCTCATGCCGCACTCATGATCATTCTGTTCTTCCTCTCCGTGACCCCATTTTGCTGTGGGTTATGAGGCGCTATGAGTTCTATTCGAATTCCTTATTTTCTACAGAATTATTTGAATTCATTCGATATGTATTCTCCACCATTATCGCTCCACAGAGCCTTCACTTTCTTCCTCGACTCTTTCTCAACAAATGCCTTAAACTCACAGAAATTTGAGAATGTTTGATCCTTCTTCTGCATGAATAATATCCAACATTTACAAGATAAGCCATAAAAAAAATAACATAATACCTATTTTTTGTTGTTGAAGCAACCAAGAATGGTCCACACACGTCTGTTTGAACTCTTTCCGGGATCACTAAAGCACAGTTCTCCTTTTCATGAAAGGTGAACTTTACATACTTCCCCATGGTGCAACCCTTTCACTAATCTAACTGAGCAAGTGTTCCCATTGAAAATCCAGTAGATATTTGTTGCATGAATTTCAAGGCTCCATGATGGAGATGGAACAATCACCTGTGCCATAATTTGCTCTCATCCCGGCTCACCACTTTTTCTACGTTGCCAATCATGGGAGTGCAGCCTTCTACCTCTAGCTTGTAGAGATTCTTAACTTGAATTCCTATCCTTTTGGCTTGACCCATTTTTTTATGTCACAGGAAATATTTTCCATTGCTTAAAATAACATCATAGCCTCTGTCCTCCAACATCGTGATTGAGACCAAGTTTTTCTTCAGGCCTGGAACATGCATACCATCTTTCAATTGAAATGGTTTACCTGACTCCCTCTCAAAGGTAATGGTACCAATGCTGGTCGCACTGTATCATTCATCATCACCCATATCTATATGCATCTGGAGATCTTTCTCCTCCAAGTGATCCAGGTGGATTAAAAAAGTACAAGTACAAGGGGCTCACCACAGAGGGCTCAAAAATCAAAGTTTTTTAAAATCTCCCTGAACTAGGTTCAGATTGTAGATCTCGTCATTCTGATTCCAACGGCATAGACGACACTCAATTCTGAGTCCGTATGAAGGAGTTAGGAGCGGTCAAAGTTTTGGTTTGACTTGGTGACTAGGCAGCCTTAAAGAGGATGAAAATTTGACCAAACCCGGCCACCGGATTCTGGCACACTCAAGCTAGGTTCTGGGTGAAATTGTTACCTAGTTAATTTGCCTCTTACCATTAAAAATCCGGTATTTCCAACCAACCAACCTTTGAACTCAAAATTCCTTTAGCTAACTGGTTTGCCACTTCAGTTAACTGATTTCAAGTGGTCCATGAGAAAAGATTAATATTTATTGTCCAACTATTATTAAGGAATAATAATAGTCGACATGCATCTATTAATAGACATTTCATCTATAAATAGAATTCGCACACACATCTAAAAATAGAACATCATCTATAAATAGAATTTTCTCACCATCTATAAATAGACTTCCGCTATAAATAGAATTTCTCATCTGTACTAAAAATAGACTCACACCTAAAAATGGCGAGAGGCTCCATCCTAGTGTAGGTGATTAATTTTCACTAGGATCGTCATCTTGTTGAATCTCAAGCGACAACCGCATGGCTTTCCCCTCATCGAATTTTATATCCTGTCACATAACAGTCATCTTACTATTAGGAAAATACACACGATAATTATGGGGTGTTTCTCTGTACACCACAAAGATCCCAACTTCATCAGTTGACTCCAGCTTCTTCCTGGCATTCTTGGTCACATGCACATAAGAAAATCAGCTAAAAATCTTAAAGTGAGGAACATCCAGTTCTTACCAGTGAAAGCATCTTCAGGTGTACTCATGCCAAGTACTCTATGAGGACAACGATTTTGCACATAGACCACAGTGTTTCATGCTTGTACCCACAAATTCATTGGTAGGACTTTCTCATGCAACATTTCTCGTGCCGCACTCATGATCATTCTGTTCTTCCTCTCCGTGACCCCATTTTGCTGTGGGTTATGAGGCGCTATGAGTTCTATTCGAATTCCTTATTTTCTACAGAATTATTTGAATTCATTCGATATGTATTCTCCACCATTATCGCTCCACAGAGCCTTCACTTTCTTCCTCGACTCTTTCTCAACAAATGCCTTAAACTCACAGAAATTTGAGAATGTTTGATCCTTCTTCTACATGAATAATATCCAACATTTACAAGATAAGCCATAAAAAAAATAACATAATACCTATTTTTTGTTGTTGAAGCAACCAAGAATGGTCCACACACGTCTGTTTGAACTCTCTCCGGGATCACTAAAGCACAGTTCTCCTTTTCATGAAAGGTGAACTTTACATACTTCCCCATGGTGCAACCCTTTCACTAATCTAACTGAGCAAGTGTTCCCATTGAAAATCCAGTAGATATTTGTTGCATGAATTTCAAGGCTCCATGATGGAGATGGAACAATCACCTGTGCCATAATTTGCTCTCATCCTGGCTCACCACTTTTTCTGCGTTGCCAATCATGGGAGTGCAGCCTTCTACCTCTAGCTTGTAGAGATTCTTAACTTGAATTCCTATCCTTTTGGCTTGACCCATTTTTTTATGTCACAGGAAATATTTTCCATTGCTTAAAATAACATCATAGCCTCTGTCCTCCAACATCGTGATTGAGACCAAGTTTTTCTTCAGACCTGGAACATGCATACCATCTTTCAATTGAAATGGTTTACCTGACTCCCTCTCAAAGGTAATGGTACCAATGTTGGTCGCACTGTATCATTCATCATCACCCATATCTATATGCATCTGGAGATCTTTCTCCTCCAAGTGATCCAGGTGGATTAAAAAAGTACAAGTACAAGGGGCTCAGCACAGAGGGCTCAAAAATCAAAGTTTTTTAAAATCTCCCTGAACTAGGTTCAGATTGTAGATCTCGTCATTCTGATTCCAACGGCACAGACGACACTCAATTCTGAGTCCGTATGAAGGAGTTAGGAGCGGTCAAAGTTTTGGTTTGACTTGGTGACTAGGCAGCCTTAAAGAGGATGCAAATTGGACCAAACCCGGCCACCGGATTCTGGCACACTCAAGCTAGGTTCTGGGTGAAATTGTTACCTATTTAATTTGCCTCTTACTATTAAAAATCCGGTATTTTTAAAATGGCTAACTGTTTTTAACAAAACAAAAATTATTTAAAAAAATGGATAGCGGGCCACCACCCGTGCCACCCCACTCAACCGCATGTCACAACATATATATATATATATATATATATATATATATATTGGGCCGGCAGGCCATGACCCTCGCCGGACCCCATGGAGCCTCCACCTTAAATGAGTATGTTTAACATATCATATATATAATATATATGTTGTTCATCGTAGAAATAGCCAGTGGGGAGTTGGGGCGGGCCGCCCAATGTGGGCCCGACCCTAAAAACATTTCACTATTCAGTTTTGAAAAATTCATGTGCGGATTTTGTGCAGGAGGCAGGATTTGACCACCTGACCTCCATCAACTGAATTCCATTTTTTACCATTCGACCAACAACTTTTTTGTTGGTAACTCCACCCACAATTGTTTATATAAACTCGACTTTTCAGAAGTACGGCAGGCCATGGAGGAGCGGAGCACGCACGGAATTTGAAGTTTAATATTTTTTTATTTGCAGGTCATGTGGAACTATGAGCCAGAAAAGAGGCAGGCGAAACCTTGATTGAGCTCAATTTTCAGGAGGGTGAAATTTTGAATTTGCCCAAATGGGACAAATTTTATGTCGTTTTAGCACTACTCGATGCCACGAGTCTGATGATGTGCTTAGTTTCTTTATCTAAGTTTTCGATTTTTCAGCCACTTTTGGAAGTGGGTTATGTAGACGTCAGATTTCCACATGTGAGCAGTCATTTTCACCTTTTTCAATGTCACAATATTGATGGTGTTTTCAGATTTAGCCGCAGAGCTGTTCAATCTTCAGCAAATGGCAACATGAGGTATATGATGTGGATTCCATGTACTTCTTCATTTATTCCTCTTTGAGATACATTATGTCTTGTAGATCCTGATTGATACATGAGTTGTGGGATCTTGCTTTGTGTTGTTATTGATGTACTTTCAGCTATGGATTTGCGTCATGTATGAGTCCCTTTTATGCCACATTGGCGGGATGCTCCTTTTCATATGTTTATTGTTGAGATCCCTTGTTTTACAGGATTGGCAGGATACTCTTATTTATTACATGTCAGCTATGGTCATACTGATGGGAGTATTTCTTTATGTATGAGAGTTCCGCAATGGAATATCTCTTAAAGAAGTCAAGCCACTCCTGCGTGAGGGAAATTTTTTTCCTTGTATGTCATAGGAAAGCACATCCATGTACATCTTCTTCTTACAACACATGATGCAGTGGCCTACACCATCTTGACACTGAGGCCCGGAGATGTAGTCCCTCCTGGACGAACTCCATCATCAAACGACATGTTCTTATGATTGCTGATCTTGTTCATTTATGTCCCTTTTATTTACAGCTACAATTGTTCATTTCATTTCTTTGACGTCTTAATTAAATGAAATTCTAATTATCAGCCAAAGTAAAAGGTCTTGGTTAAGGGTATCAAGATTTTACCCTAGATCACCAAGTCACTGAAAAGCTCCTTATCTCCCATCATGTAGAAGGAAGAACCACTATCAAGATGCCACAACAATCCCAATGCGCTTGATACCAAGCATGTGATCAAAGAGAAATCAAGTTAAAATTGCGGGGCAAGGGCCTAACCAGCTGTGGCTCTAGCAACCTTCTTGTTCTTCTTCTTCTGTGGGCATTTAGTGGCGAGATGCCCATGTTCGTGATAGTGAAAACACTTCACCTTGGACAAATATAGGTTCTTGCCTTTAGACTAGGATTTTGAGTTTAATTTCTTCCCCTTCCATTTCCTTACCTTGGCAACCAAAGCACAATCCTCTTCATCATCATTCTTTGATGAAGAGTCATCTCTGGTGTTCCGGCTCAACTCCTCCTGCACTAGATTCAACCACAGTCATTCCCAATCTGGTAGTTTTTCCCGTCCGTTGACAGAGTCTTCATAACTGTTTCAACTCTAAGGAAGTCCCTAGAGAGCCAAGCTCACTAAATCATCATCGGAAATAGTGATTCCCACACTCCCTAGTTCATCCTGATATTGGAAAACTTTGTGAGATACCTTCGAATATTTTTTCCCTTTTCCATCTTGATCTTTCTGAGTTTATCCTTCAGCACCAATTTCCTATGGTCGTTGTTTCTTTGTAAAATATTTGTCAAAGGCTTCCACATAGCATATGGAGTGGATTTCCCATGAAGGCTTGAGACAATGTGGTCTCGTACACCTTCCAACAGAATCCTTCTCGCCTTCACTACGTTCTTTTGCCGTGCGTCAAGCAATGCAACATCCATCGAAGTGGGCTTAGGAAAATCGGTGTCGATGAATTCATTCAAGCCATTATCTTCAAGCACCGCCTCCATCCTATCCTTCTAGGAAATGTAGTTCGAGCTTCCCTTGAGTGCATACTCTATTCGCAAGCCATTGAAAGCCATTTCGATATTTACTCAATTGTCACACCAAGAAATTCTTGCAACAAATTCGAATTGTTTCCACCATCAAACTCAACTCCTGCTTCAAAATTGCAATATTTTGTGCTTTGATACCATGTAGAAATTTTAATAAAATTATATATTGCCTAGATTCTCCTTATCCAACAATTATACACCACTATTAAATACATAATCACTTCTAGAAAAGTTCTTGCGAAAATTTAAAACACTATCACCAATTACAAACATATGAAGAAAGGTCATTCACACATAACACAAATGTTTATCGGGAAAGAATAAAGATAAAAAACCCCACTATCATATATTATGTATATATCATGGATCATGAAAAAATCTCATACAAAACTCTAATACAAAAGCTATCAGTACAATATACAATCATCTCACACTATCTTGCAGAAATTGACAAATGCCTTAGCCAAATTTCTGCCTCACAACAGCCTGCCTCAACTGCGCAATCCAAGTTGATTATAAATACCAATTCGATGCAGTCATACCCTCCTTGACTGCGCAATCCTCATGAGCATATCCAATGTGTGTTTGGCTTGCAAGAGTGCAATCCAATATAATACAACTAATAGTCAACTGTCCCTTTCACCTACCTCTCAACTGGGTCTCCACTGGATCTGAGATGCATGTAGTTAATAGTAGTAAATATTCAGCTGCATGTGAGATCACTCCATGTGAATTAATTTAATATTTAATTCATTGATCTCTCACTAGTGTATCTTCAGTTACAACTAGCACAACTGATTTTAACTCACTTAACTGAGTTAAACTACTTTACAACTCACATAACTACACATCCAACTCTGTTACAACTTTGAATCACTCAGTTACAACTAATTCCACTTGCATGTCCCACCAACCAACCTTTGAACTCAAAATTCCTTAAGCTAACTAGTTTTCCACTTTAGTTAACTGATTTCAAGTGCTCCGTGAGAATAGATTAATATTTATTTTGCAAATACTATTAAGGGATAATAATAGTTGACATGCATCTATGAATAGACATGTGATCCATAAATATACTTTTCACATACATATAAAAATATAATGTCATCTATAAATATAATTTTCTCACCATCTATAAATAGACTTCTGCTATAAATAGAATTTGGTCATCCATTTTAAAAATAGAATTACACCTAAAAATAGCCTGAGGCTCCATCCTAGTGCAGGTGCTTAATTTTCACTACGATCAACATCTTGTTGAATCTCAACATATGTATAATGTTAACTAGTGTGTGTGGCAGGTTAAGCAGTAGGATTACCTATAAAGTTCCCATGGAGTGTCTTAACATCACACCTATTATTTTAACCTCTATGAGCTTCTTAATTAATATACTTAATGTGCTTTACCTCAAAAATGTATCATAGAAAAAACTAAATCAAGGACTTTATATCCAAATCTACAATATCTAAGTCAAAGCCACTCATTAAAATATGGACTATACAAAGTGAAATATGCAAACATTACAGGGATGCATTTCAACTTTGTAATTAGGATTGGAAACTATTAAATTGATAGTCTTATTATAATAATATTTTTTATATTTGTAATAATAATAATAATAATAATAAATTATAATTTTTTTCCTAATTTCATATTATAAATTAAAATGGTTTTATAGATTGAATTTAGATCTCACCATACATAAAAGTGCAAGGATACAACTAAATAAAGAAACAGTTCTTGAAGATGGAGCATGCCTCAAATATGTAATGGCTTTCTTGTTGAAAGATAATCAATGATAATTGGTTAAGGGAGACTTTTTTTTCTTCGAATATGTTAATATCTTGAAACTATTAACATAATAATGTAATTGAGCAAAACATAGTACAAATACAAACTTCAAGTGACAGATCAATTGAAACAAATCCTATGAACACTAGTGGAAAACACTATCAATATGATTCCATGGTGCAAATTCATTACCACAACATAGTTTGAATTTGCATTAATCAAGATGGTCAATTAACCTTGTTCCTGACTTTTGTAGAAAGTAAAGAAGAATTTTCTTCTTCAGAAGTGACAGGTAATAAATGGAGAAGCTATAAATTTTGAGACACCTTTACCCCTAAGATAATGTACCCTATTAATACCACTTAATAATTTTTGTGGTCAAAAGTCAATTCTTGTACATTAAATGTTCTAACACATTTCTTGACACACAAAGGACTCTACACATGTCAAAAATATTTGCATGACATGAACCAATCCCAATCATTGTTTGCAAGCAAAGAACCTTACCAACCAAGTCACATTCAATTGTTTATTACATTGATGGAATGTAGATTAAAGCACTAACTACTCAAGTAACAACAATACTTAGATATAAAAACATTTTGATTTTTTTTTTTTTGAACCTCTCTTGAATTAAGGTTTAGAGACATTTTAATTTTGTATTTCATCTCTTATGAATCTCTATCTAAAAACCTATGCAATTTACATAATTTAATATAAATGGAAACTACATCCTCCATATAAAATAATACTTAATATACAATATTTTTAAATTCATGAAATCCTCTAAATCTAAAAAGAACAAACAAAGTTGGAAACCATGCAAATGAGAATAAACCAAAAATAATCCCTTAATAGTTAGTGTGATTAGATGTAATCCAAACAAAAATGAATAACAATTTTGTTGGTTTTCATAGTAAGTTTATTTTTTTATTAGACATTGTTTATTACTTAATTTTTATGGCACATCTCTCTCTGTTTTAAGTAGCTCAAAGAAGAAACTTAATATAGCCAAGATTAGAACAAACTCTCATGAGCTCCATAGTGAAACAGGTCGTTGGACAATTCCTAAAACACCATGGATGGAAAGGATCTGCCATCTCTGTGAGAATATGAACATCGAGGATGAAAATCACTTCCTCTTAGAGTGCCCCGCATACAACCACATTAGAGCTCAATTTCATAATCTTTGTTGCAATATTGACCTTCCTAGCCTTTTAAGATGTCAAAAGTATAGTCAAACACAATTGAATAGTTTTGGTAGTTGGTAGTAAAACGTAGCCTTTGGTAGTCAGCTTTGGAGTTTATAGCTCAATTTCATAATCTTTGTTGCAATACTGACCTTCCTAGCCTTTTAAGATGTCAAAATTATAGTGAGCTGGGAGGATTCTGTCCAAGCTTTTTGAGCATAGGAATAAAATCTTAAATCAAATTAAATAACTCTTTTCTTTAGGCCCCATAGACCAAAGATTGGTCTCAGTGAACCACCACCACCACCACCACCATCATCGTCGTCGTCGTCATCATCGTCGTCGTTTGGTATTTATAAGATTTTAATATAGTTTATTTTCAGAGTTATATTATAAAAAAAATTGAATAAAAAAATTAAAAAATTAAGATAAAATATAAATAAAAATTTGTATATAATAATGTATATATTTACTTTAAATATAATGTTAAATTATAATAAAGTACTGTTTAATTTTATATATAAGATTAAAAATTATATATGAGCAAAGGTGATCTCATTAAAATTGATTAATTAAAAGTTAATCTCCAAATTAAGTATAAAACTAAAAATTATTTGACAAAATCGAAAATCATTTTAATCACTTAACCTAGTCCATAATAAATTTCACTATAATTAAAAATAGTATTTCAAATCCTAAAAATTATACAAGAGCGGAATGGCCATTGAAAATGGCTAACTCCCTCATCAACTAATTATAAAAATCCCAAAATAACTTATTCATTCTTTAAATAACTAATATAATGGTGGATTTAGAAAAAAATAAGGGTAAACCTGTCTCTCTATCTATTATCAAAGAAGTCAATGAAGCCTTGAGTCACTGCCAAAAAACCAAAATAAGGCCATTACTACTCTATCATGCTATTTCATTCCACCCTATATTCAACTTAGAAACTAAAGATTGGAAATTCATAAATTGTAACATACCAACACGCAACTCTTTCTGACCACGCAACTCTTTCTGACCATTTCCAGTTTCAAATCCGAAAAATTATATAGGAGCGAAATGCGCATTGAAAATGGCTAATTGATTCATCAACTAATTATAAAACTCCCAAAAATAACCTATTCATTCTTTAAATAACCAATAGCCGTAGTCTAACTAGCCAGAGTGTTGGGTATACGACCAAAGTCCCACATTGACTAAAAGTGGGGAGGATCATGGGTATATAATGATGGACAAATATCTCCATTGGTATGAGGCCTTTTGGGGTAAAGCCCATAAGCAAAGCCATGAGGGCTTAGGCCCAAAGTGGACAATATCATACCATTGTGGAGATATGTGGTGTCCAGAATCCTTACAAGTGGTATCGGAGCCATGCCCCGAAGTTAGCGAAGTGTATGAATCCTCGAATGCCGAACGAAGGTGGTGGGCCCCGGTAATATCACGATGGGATCCACGAATGAGCTCGGTTAGACAGGCGGTATGCTCCGGATTCTTCATGGACGTGTCCTGGTCCCAACACGGTGAAGAGGAGTTGACCTGGGATAGAGCAAGCTCTCGAGGCAGGTGGTGCTCCATGTAAGGCGTGTGCTTCCAACGCATTGGAGCGGAGATGGTCCTTTGTTCGAGGGGAGGATTGTTGGGTATGCGACCAAAGTCCCACATTGACTAAAAGTGGGGAGGATCATGGGTATATAATGATGGACAAATATCTCCATTGGTATGAGGCCTTTTGGGGTAAAGCCCATAAGCAAAGCCATGAGGGCTTAGGCCCAAAGTGGACAATATCATACCATTGTGGAGATATGTGGTGTCCAGAATCCTTACACAGAGGAATCGCTCTGAAAATCATGAAAATTCCGATAAGATTTTCAGAAAATCCGGCAGGAATTTTTCTGAATCCATGTTATAACTATCAAAGTTTAATATTTTGGGTGTCTTACAGGTTTTTGATGGTGCTGAATCCATTTCCAATGTCAAAATCAAGATTCAAACACTGTTTCTGCAAGATTTTTAAAATTTTTTTGGCCCGGATTCCGACCAATTTCGACCGTCCGGGCAATTCCTCCGGCTCGTTAGACGACTCCTAACCAATATAATAGTGAATTTAAAAAAAAATAATGGTCAACCTGTCTCTTTATCTACTATCAAAGAAGTCAATGAAGCCTTGAGGCACTGCAAAAAAAAAAACCAAAATAAGGCAATTCTTACTCTATCATGCTATTTCATTCCACCCTATATTCAAACTTAGAAACTCAAGATTGGAAATTCATAAATTGCAACATACCAACACGCAACTCTTTCTGACCATTGCCATCACTGTCATTCATTGAATCTTATCTGCACATTGAAGGCTTATTTGCAACACATCCAGTAAATCTTTTACATACCAGAAAGAAATGGGTACGGTGAAAAATAATTCTAACAGGGTCAGCTATACTCAGACTGGTTCAGAGAAACTTGAATACCTTCCTATCAGTTGGATGGTTCATGACAAGGAATCTATTCACTGTTACTATTTGTTTGTTTTAATGACGGATGGAAAATGATTTATCCATTATTATTGGAATCTATTCATCATTACTATTTGTTTTTTCTCGGTTTTAATGTTGAATGGAAAATAATTTGTCCATTATTATTATATAATATTTTAATAAATTAAAATGTTAAATGTAAAAATAATCATTCATTTATAAAATACTATAATTAGAATTATCAATAATTTAAACATCTGTGTCCATAAAAATGTCTTATCAATCAGAATAATTAAACAAATTTACAACAGAAACTATCCAAGAAAATGCTACCAACTATCTATCTTTTGGTTTTACTAAAAGAAAACCAGCAAAAAATGCAGAATACATTAACCATTCCAGCGACCTCCTTCCTATATTTTGGTTTTACTAAAAGAAAACCAGCAAAAAATGCAGAATACATCGACCATTCCAGCCAGCTCCTTCATCTAATCTTTTAGGAATAAATTAGACAAAATTTAATCTTTGAGGAATAAATTACACAGAATTTAAGGCACATCCATAAAATAAAATATTTTAGGTTTATCTCCAATATTTCTCTTAGATACACCATTCATATTTTATCTATTATCAACTTCAGTTTTAAGTTGCAAAATTGGTAGAAATCTTTACCATCAAAAGCCCATGAACTAATTGTTGTGGTATTTACTTAAATTAGAGATATATTTCAGTTTTCAATTACAAAATTGGTAGAAATCTTTACTATGATAAGCCCATGAATTCATTATTATGGCATTAGTGTTGTGCTATTTACTTAAATTAGGCATATACATATATATTTAGCTATGGTTATGACTAGGATTCCCATGAACTCATTATCATGGTATTAGTGTTGTGGTATTTATTTAAGTCAGGCATATATATATATATAGGTATGGTTTTGACTGGCTTTTGGGTAGATTTCAATTAAATAATCAAATTAGTTGAAATTTTTTATTATAAATTCTTATTTACCAAATTTCATCTTTTGGATCCATGATAACACTTCACTTTTTCTTTATTGGGTATATGACTTAGCAATTTAGTAACCATGATTACAATCAGAACCTAATATACAAGGGCCTTCCCTCTTGGTGGCCGTAGGCTTTAAAATTCTTCAGCGTGCCAAAAACACCTATAAATGAGCTTCATTACATCTACAAGTTGTTCCAATGGATTCAAAGCATGCCAATCTGCTAAGAATGACTATCTTTGAGCAAATATTGGTCAAAAATTGACCAAGATAGGCCTCATTCAATTCTAGCCTAAAAAAACTCCACTAAATCTGGCCAACTGCCAGTTAGCTCCACTAAAACTGGAACTGCCACCGAATTTGGCATTTTGCCAAACTAACTGAAAACTTAAACTCAAGTTAATTAATGGATAAATGTGGATTAGCGAGTAGTTAGCGCTAATGGCGTGTTTATCTGAAGCCCCCGCCTGTGGTCATGGTGTTGTGGTCATATGGGGAGGGTTGGCCCCTCTCCTCCGTTGGAATCCACATTAAGCTTCAAGTACAAGTTCACTACATATGTTTTCAATGTACATTGCTAGGTTGTGTTGGTGGAGCGACGAAGTGGAGACGGAGAGTTCATGAGGTTCAACCCCAATCTCGCCCTTCATTCATTGTTTTTCTACAACAATATGTATTATGCGCATTTAACCAAGGTTTTAAACCCATGTGTATTAGTTTACATACTCCACCATGATTCATTTTCCCAAACCTTTACCATATGGTATAAACCTTATAATATGGAACTTTGGTTATAATGTATATGTTTGAAATGCCTCATTTTTTTGCGCATTAACCAAAGTTTTAAACCCATGCGCATCAGTTTACATACTCCACCATAATTTGTTTGCCCAAACCTTTACCATATGGTATAAACCTTGTACTATGGAGCTTTGGTTATAATGTATGCCATGAAATTATATGCCAACGCAATTTTTTAAATGCCTCATTTTTTGGGTTTTTAAATTTAAATGTGAAATTTAAATATTGATATATAGGGTTTTTAAATTAATATCAAATATTAATATATATAATAATTTAATATAATATATGATAGTTAAATGATATAAATTATAAATTATAAACTACATATATTATATATTGATCTAACCATAATATATAATAAAAAATAATTTCTCACACATAAATATCATGGACCTACATTGAACCTTAGAGGACATTGGGCGATTTTTACCTTCACAAACCAAACTGGAGAATCCAACAGTGACACTTGTCACAGTCCCATTGGGCTAAAAATTGAAGAAGATTCTATGCATGCTAACTAGACTGCCATGCCATCAGTTGTACCTGTTCTGCAATAATTTTTTTTTAAACTTGCATGTATTTAACAACAATCATCAAACCATAACTCCTTCATCTGAAGTTGATTTTCAACGAAATGACTTGTGTTGGATTCCTTGTGAGGGATCAGTCTCTTTCGTTATGGTTTGGTGTGATTATGGACACTTCCAATTTGAGCTAATTTTTGCCCCTGATCTAGACTTTGATCACTCCTTCCCACTGACATGATTTTGGACCCACAAAAGCTAGTTATCTCATAAGCGTTGAACTCTCTTCTGTTTCCCAAGTTCTATCATCTTGATTATGCTTGGAGAAATTTCCACGACAACCACTTCGGTTCACTAACATGCCTTGTCTTGCCTTGCAAATGGCTTTGGTCTTCAACCACTTTTTCTCCTTTTGTTGTTGATCTATTCCAACACTTGATAGTTGCTTGCTAATATAACACTTTTTCTATACCAAATTGATTCCTCGGTGCCTTCCCACTGAGAATCATGTTCTTCTTCTGCATAATGAGTGAACTCCAACAATAGCTTCCAACATCAATAACAATATGAAAAGAAATGACCATTCTTTTACCTCCACGGTTCCAAATTACACATTTGGAAGAATGCATTCGCCATCTCTTTCTCTTCTTGGCGCCAACACATTACATGGTCTACAATGGCTGCAAATGTTTCTTGACATCTTGTCACAAACACACATGCAATAAACATAAATTGACGACATATCCTCTTGCTCCTTCAAAGCAACAAAATTTCACATAATGTGAACATCACCATGTACTCTCACATCTTGGTGTCAAAATTCATCGACCAAACACAACTCAACAAAAACATGCCTTTTCAAACAAATGACTCTCAAGTCAAGCATAAGCATGTGTATCAACTTGATGATTCTTTTCCCAAAACAAAAATAATTTCACATCATGAAACACTTCATCAACATCTTTGTTTCATCTGTGGAGACAAAATCAACTTCTACAAGTCAATATGACATGCATGCAACATACAATCGATCAACACAAGTCGACGCTCATGCATGTACAGATGATTAACACTCTCAAATTGACAACATACATGTTAAACAAATAAATCGACCAACACATGCCAATTACTCATTAATGTTCAAGCACAATGAAACCATCGAAATTTTGTTGTTCATACACAAGAACTCTCATGCATGTATACAATCCTTCAGCTCTCTCACAAGTACAATCATAAGTACAAGAACTCCATTCACATGTACATGTACTTGAAGCTGAAATGAACAATTTTTTGTTGCATTAAGGTGAGTTAACATACTCAACTTTCAATCAGCTTCGTAGCGAAAACATGCAACATGCATTCCATTGGAAAAGAAATGCATCAACATCAAAAGACATGAAAAGCCTTAATTGGATAAGAAATCTAACCATCTCTTACCAAACCATTTCAATGGTGCTTCTTTCAGTTGCACATCATCATCATGTGAATCATATTGATCCACATCAATTATGGAATCTTATTTCCATTCTTTCCATTCTCTTTCTCCACCTTCCTCAAATGAAGTGGATGACTTACTGGATACAAATTCCAACACTTGTATACAATATGGATTTTCTTATGGAAATGAGTGCAAAATAAGTGCCTCTTCTTTTCAACATGGTTTTCTTTTTCTTTGGTTTTTTGCCTCCTTTTCTTCAAAATTTTCTTGTGCATGACTATCTTCTTCCAACACCTTGAAACATTATGGTTACCCAAGCCACAAAAGGAACATGCAAATTTTCTCCAAATCTTGTGTGAGAATTTTCCATGTTTATCATAATCAAAATAAACTTGATTAAAAACAGATTTATACCTTGAACATTCACCTTTGTCGCCTTCTTGAGGAGGTGAATCTAATGAGGTAATAGCTCCCTTCGGAATACCAACAATGCATTCAATAACTGTAGAGCTTTCAACATCCTCTTTTTTGCCATTCTCATTAGTTGCATGCTTATGAGCACCTTTTTGCAAAGTGGGTGTAAAAATTTACATTCCTCATGAACACAATTTTCACAAGCTTGAGGTAATGAACATTAAATGAAAGTCCTTCTTGTAACACCTTCATGTGCCTCCTTGGATTTAGATATTTCTCCATCATATTGTCCATAACCAAGACCCAAATACTTAGGCCTTTCCTCAACAACAATTGGCTCAACTATGCCGTGTGCATGTTTTTCCAATCCTTTACCTTCATATCTCATCTTCATCAATAATTTGGACCCTATTCCTCTAGTGTTTCTTTCAAAAAAACCTACACCTTCATCTTGAGAGGAAATTGAAGATAAACTTGAGTTGCATACCTCTTTTTCAAGCACATACTTGGCTAAGGATTCCCTGGCATCATGGAGTTTAGTCTCCATCTCATGCATCATTTCTAGTTTCTCATTTGGAATATGGAGCTGAGTCTCCATCTCATGTATCTTTTCAAGAAGATCTTGCTTCTCCTCCTTGATGGCAATCAAATTATCTTAAAGTTTAATGTTCTTATCTTCATACTTCTCTAATAGCATATCAATCATGATGTACAGATTATGCAACATCTCTTTGTCAAAGAGTTTTTCTATTGAAGATTGACTAGAAACATTTCTTAATGAAGTTGCCATCACACATGAAATGAAAAAAAATCTTCTTTGATGTGTTTTTGAGATTTCAGATCTCAATTTTGACCTTCTTTTCCTTCAAATATAAACTTGGCAAACTATTAAATTCTCCTTGCACAAATTCAAAAACCAATAGCTATAGAATAATTAGCTAACCTTGGCTAAAATGAGCTAAAAAATTTCTCTGATACAAAATTTATTTGAATATGGGAAAACTTTTTATTTCTATGCAATCTCCCTCATCATTATTAGAAATGTGTTTAAGGATCGTCTCTTGTTAACCATTTTTGAAGGGGTTTATGTGTGTAGTTTCATGTGTCTTCAAGATCAAATTATTAGTTAATTAACAATTAAAAACTCATATAAAGAAAATTAATTTTAGAAAAATAACTCACAACAATCACATAACACAATGGATGATGATGGAGTTCACCCCTCCTGGGCTACATCTCGATGGACATGTTTGAACTAGCTATGCCCTCTTGGGATTATGAGTCAAAAGTATGATTACAAGCATAAATGATGCTCCAATGGATTTTCTAACTATACCATTGGCTTCATAAGACATGAAAACCCCAAAAATGACTATTCAATCTCTAAATTTAGTTATCAGTTCCTCTAGGCTTCACCTCCAACCCTGGTGGCCATGGTCTTGTTTAATCTCCAATGTGACAAAAACACCTTCATATATGCTCTAGTCCCTCTATAAAATATACCACTGTGTTCAGAGCGTCAAATACATCAAAAATTGACTATTCACTCACTGAAATTAGCCTTCAGCTGAGCTGGGCATGGCCTTCTCTCCTATTGGCCCTAAGCTTCAAAATTCTTCAACGTGCCAAAAAAACTTGTAGATGAGGTCCATTTCCTCTGAACGATGCTCCAATGGATTCAAAGCATGCTTATCTATTAATAATTACTATCCTTGAGCAAAATTTAGTCGAAAATTGACCAAGAGAGGCCTCATTCAATTCTAGCCTAGAAAAGCTCCACTAAATCTAGCCAACTGCCAGTTAGCTCCACTAAAACTGGAACTTTCACCGAATTTGGTACTACAAAAAACTAACCAACAAATTAACCTCGAGTTAATTAATAGATAAGTCTGGATTAGAGGGTGGTTAGCGCTAATGGTGTGTTTAGTTGAAGTAGACCCCGCTTGTGGTCATGATGCTATGGTCGTATGGGGAGGGGTTGGCCCCTCCCACTCCTCCGTTGGAATCTAGATTAAGCTTCATGTACAAGTTTGATGCATATGTTTTTAATGTACAGTGTTTTGGTGTTTTGGTGGAGTAGCAGAGTGGAGAGGGGGAGGTCACAGGGTCGAACCTTGACCTCGCCCCTCATACATTGTTAAATTGCACAACAATATTTATTATGTGCATTTAAGAAAGGTTTTAAACCCATGTTCATTAGTTTACATACTCCACCATAATCCTTTTGCCCAAACCTTTAACATATGGTATAAACCTTATACAATGGAACTTTGGTCATAATGTATGCCACGGAATTATATGCCAACATAATGTTTTAAATGCCTCATTTTTTGGGGTTTTTTAATTAATATTAAATATATATATATATATATATTATATATATATATATATATATATATATATATATATATATATATATATATATATATATATTCAACCATAATATATAATAAAAAATAATTTCCCACACATAAATATCATGGACCCACATTCAACCTTGGAGGACATTAGGCAATTTTTACCTTCACAAACCAAACTGGATAATCAGACAATGACACTTGTCACAGTCCCATTAGGTTAAAAACTAATAAGATTCTCTGCATGCTAACTGGACTGCCATGTCATCAGCTGTACATGTTCTGCAATATTTTTTAAAAAATTTGTTTATTCTAAATGGTGATCAACAAACCATAACTCCTTCATTCGATATCGCTTTTCAACAAAATGAGTTGTGTTGCATTCCTTGAGACGGGCCGGTCACTTTCGTTCTAGTTTGGTGCAAATATGAGAGCTTTAATTTTTGAGCTAATTTTTGCCTCTGATCCAGATTTTGGTCACCAGTTGTTGGGCCAGAATTGTGAATTATGGATAAATCACACTTCCCTAGATATGTGCTAGTCTAGAACACCAGGTGAAAGACTATACGACTATTTTTCCTAACTCGGAATAGATACACAAAGAGGATTGGAGGCTTACTTGTTTAGTCACTTCCAAATGGCTCCTTCTGTCGCTTCCGTTGCAGCTTCAAATTCAAGCGGTTTGTAAGCTAAATGCTTCCTGCAAGAACACTGAAACAATAGAAGATGCAATAATATAGATATATATTCAAGCTATTTGGCTAAATCAATAAAGTATAAATCATATACATCAACCAAGACCTTAAAATATGTAAAATCAAAGCCAATACAGATGCATATAGGGAAAAATAAGCAGTACTCTTTATTGATGATAGAAGGAGACGTTACAGCCTAGTGACTGATTTGAAGTGACCTTCCAGCAACGTTCCCAAGCCTCATCACAGTATAAATCTCTCCAGTAGCAGCTTCACAAATCTAGTTCTCAATTGAAAATCCTCCAACATTTCTCTACTCAAATTCTTCCTTCTCAAGCACTTAGATATGTGCTCAATTTATAGATGAACTGTAGGTTTTTTTGCAATCAATAACTTTCCAAAAATAGGCAAGACATGTTTCTAGTCATGTAGATGTGAAATGGACACTTGGATCCGAAGCTTGACACATGTTAACTCTTCTAGAAGGCACTGGCCAAGTGGAGATTCTAGAACAATGAGAATTTCGCTCCCAATGTGACCAACGCATGGGCGAATTTCGGGAAGTGCTTTGTAGAGCATCCTTGCATGGGGCTACCTGCATATGAAGCGCACTTAGGCCCCTTAGAGCCTGCATTGGTGAGCTCTCATATGCTATATAATAAGCTTCAAACTATTGAAATCCTTGCTTGATGAAAGTCTTGCTTGATTTGTCTTGTTTCTTGTCTTAGGGCATGTAGCAACTGAAATGATAGGGAATGATAGACCCTTGATCATTGGCCCTGGAGATGATGCCCAGTTAACTAGGTCATTGGGAATGGTGCCCAAATTGACCTATAACACTAGGTTTCTAGATGCTTCCGGAATAGGGAATTTTCAAGATAAAATAAGATGGGTTAGCCAAAGGTAATCCAGGAATGGATGTATTCGGAGGGGCCATCAGGAATGCAAGATGACATATCATCTGGCTATAAGCTGGGAACTTGTGTCACTCCACAAGCACTATTGCAGAGTTACAGGCCTTAGAGCACAGGATTTAAATTGCAAGAGCATGGGACTTATGGCCACTAATCATCAAGGGGGATTCACTGGTGGAAATATAGGCTTGTAAGAAGTTACAAAGTGGAACAAGCGCCACACAAGCATCCGACAATTGGAGGCTAAACGAAATCCTACTTAGAAATCAAGGGACACATCGACAATGCTCATAGAATAATTTTCCAAGCGATCAGATGAAAAGGTAATAATCAGGCATAAATGTTGGTGAATGAAGGAGTGGACAACCACCTCAGATTTCTCTCGTTGCAATGGGAGGATCTGTATCAAGGCACGATCAAAAGAGATTGTGTAATAATCATGGGAAATGACAATATGGAAGGATGTCATAACGTACAGGAGACCTCGGGTCACATCCACAGTAATGATTTATGATATTAGTACCGATCAACCAAATCCAAATGAACAATACTAAGGCTACAAAGGAAATTACAGTGCCCCCTCCGATGCGCTGCCCAAACAACCTCTTAACCACTAGGCATACTTGGAACCTCACCTACCTTCTGTGCTTCCCAAGGCAGGTCATTATTTCACACCCCTCACCATCATGACCCTCAACACCCCTCTATTCCTATGAAAACCAAATCACCCTCTTCATCTCTTTGCATTGTAGCTGCTCATCTTTTTGGTCATCTCCATTTCCCTGCTCTTCCCTATTTATGATCGATGCTCTCCCATTTTTTCACCCCCATTATTGTTTTCAGTCCCCACTCTCCCTTGTTCCTCGTGCCTGCAATATGGCTCTGAATTTGGCTACCTATCATTCCAATTTTGTTGCTCAACGGGGCCGTGGCCAGGGCACCCACTCTTCCTGCTGGTTCTCCCTAAGTATGACCCCCACTACTAGAGCAGAATCAACAGCAAGAAGGGTGGCTATGAATTATGTAATGGCGGTAAATATGGAGACCCAAGAGAGGATTTCCAACTTATATGCAGCTTTAGTGTCAACAACCTATAAGATTTTTGACATATCCCCTATTAGTAAGTGGGGCTATGGGCATCTAGGAGTTTTTCTCTGAGCATCCAAGAAATTTTCCCCTTGGGACCGCCACAACCACCATGAACTGTTCAGTTCCGGGGATCATTTTGTTTCTTTTCTGGTTTCATTTTTTGGGTCTGTATTGGAAAAAACCATTGTTATAAATTCCATGTAAAAAATGGAGGTCAAGCTTCCTTGGGCTTTTGGTGTTGATGCATGTAGCTCGCACCAACCCACAAATGATGTAAATACTAGTTTTTTTGTGATAATAGATCTATCTAACTTACAAAAAGAAACATTATTTAGATGTGAAAACCTTTTGATTTTTTTGTTTAACCTCTTCTGAACTGACATTTAAAGATATTTTAATTTTTTATTTCATCTCTTATGAATCTACATCTAAAAACTTATACAAATTACATAATTTAATATAACTCCCAACTAAGTCCTGTATATAAAAGAATACTTAATATTCAATATTTTTAAATTTATGAAATCCTCTAAACTTTAAAAAAATACAAGTCTAGAAACCATGCAAAATGAGAAAAAACCAAAAGAAACATCCCATAATAATATGGCTTGTTTGGATGTAATCCAAACAAAAATGACTAACAATTTTTGTTGGTGTTCATAGTGAGTTTATTTTTTATTAGACATTGTTTATCACATAATTTTTATGGCACATATAAGTGTTAGGACTTAACTTTGATATTTATAAGATTTTAGTATAATTTATTTTCAGAATTATATTATAAAAAATAATAATAACAAAATAAGATATTAAGATAAAATATAAATAAAAAGTTGTATATAATACTCTATATATTTTCTTTTAAATATGATGTCAAATTTTAATAAGGTAATGTTTAATTTTATATATAAGATTAAAAATTATATGTGATAAAAGTGATCTCATTAAAACTAATTAAACTAATTACTTAAGAGTTCCTCTCCAAATTAAATACCAAAACCAAAAATTATTTCACGAGAATAAAAAATATTTTAATCACTTAAACCTAGTCCATGATAAATTTCACTATAATTAAAAAAAATAGCATTTCAAATCCGAAAAGTTATAGACTTGGAGCGAAATGCGCATTGAAAATGGCTAACTGACTCATCAACTAACTATAAAAAATTCCCAAAAATAACCTATTCATTCTTTAAATAACCAATAGAATATAATGGTGATTTTTTTTTAAAATAATGGCCAATCTGTCTCTCTATCTATTATGAAAGAAATCAATGAAGCCTTAAGGTACTCCCAAAAAAAACCAAAATAAGACAATTACTACTCTATCATGCTATTTCATTCAACGCTATATTAAACTTAGAAAATCAAGATTGGAAATTCATAAATTGCAACTTAGAAACTCAAAATTGCAAATTCATAAATTGCAACATACCAACACGCAACTCTTTCTGACCATTGCCATCATTATCATTCATTGAATCTTATCTGCACATGATAGGCCCTTAAAGAGAGAAGGCTTATTTGCAACACACCCAGAAAGAAATAGGTACGGTGAAAAATAATCCCAGTTGGATGTCTCATCACGGGGAATCTATCCACTATTACTATTTGTTTTGTTGGTGTTTTAACGTTGGATGGAAAAATATTTATTTTTAATAGATTATTATATTAAATGGAATGTGAGAATGCTGCGGGTTCCCGCAAGTTTCACCTGTAACCTTCGCACACGCAAAACAGTTGACGAACAAACACGTTGTTGAGGTTGTAATATATAAAGAGTGGACAAAAATAGCATGCATTTGAGGTTCACTCTGCTGGGACAGAAAAGCCATGAAAATTTCAGTGAATAATGATGGTGCGTTGGAGACGGAATAAGCCTGTTTATGCAGTTAATAACAAATTATCATATCAGGCCTCATCAACGCTGCGTTCCAAATGATCATTTATTTTCATCCCGCGGTGATATTTGTGAGTTATTGCTGCCCCAGTTTGCACACACAACTCCACGATGGCAGGAGCATGACCTTAGAATCCTCTCCCTTATATAACCTTTGATGTATCAAACACGCGCTTCCAGTTTGGGGTTGTGGTTATAAAGGATCGTGTAATTGGTGAGCTTTGCTTATTATAGGTGGCAGGATAATAGCTTTCTATTAAAAGTAAAAATGATTAGATTTTTTTCAACAATTTTGAAGACTTTCATAAATTTATAAAATTTAATTTATAAATTCAATTTTATGAAAAAAAGTTTGAAAAAGTTAATATTATCTTTTATTATTGCTATTGGTAAAAAAGAATTATTTTTTTATTTATTTTTATTAACTTTAGTGTAGGTTTGAGCTATTTTTTATTGGATTGAAAAAAACAAACCATTTAAAAAAATATATTTATTTAATTAAAAATTTTGATTAAAAAGAAAATTTCCAGAAAAGAACACAACTTATTGGGTTATTAATTGTGTTTTATTAATGACAATAAATTTTATTTACTATCAAAAATAATTCAAAAACTAGAACACCACTAGAGTGCTTAACCCTACTAGAGTGTTTCCTGAGGTCTAGAAAGATTTTCCCTTTCAATGTAGCATTTATGATATACCTTGACATGTAGCACAAGAATATAGTTGTCTTCCATATTTTCGACTCCTCCTTCCCGCGTTCTTTTGCACCTCTCTAGGATAATTGCATCATATTTTTTTGCCATAATTTCTGGATGTAGTTGTAATATTTATACCATGGTTATCAAATATTTGTGCAATGATTTTTCACAGTTTTTTTTTTTCTAAGTAGTAGTATTTCTATTAAGGCGTCAAACAAAGTTTACAAGGCACATCCTCAGAAATGGAGAAATCCATAACTGAGGGATTGTACAAAAAACTGTTGGTAAAGACTAGACCACCCCTGGTGGGGAAACCGGCCAAAATAGTCCAAATATACCAGGCTGCCCTTGGCGGGAAACTAGCCTTTAACATAGTGCAAAAAGAAACTGAAAGAACAAACAAGAGAGGCGTCCAAAACCTGCAAACTAAGGAGCTCAACGAGAACATGCTAAGGAGAGCTTTCATGCTCGTCGTTGGTTGGAGGGTCCTCCTCTAGGATACGACAGATGTAGCCATTATCCAGCGGTTCATTGTCTTCATGTTGCTCGCGAGGGGAGGGCGGAAGTCTGAGTCGCTCCAATGGAGTGTCCTGAGGAGCATAATCCTACAAAGAAGTTGAAATGTTCATGGCAATAGTCACGTGGAGGAATTCCTTGCCCTTCATAGAACCCGAAATACTGAGACTTGGCAGCTGCAACTCCTCAGCCAGCTTGAAGTCACTATCGTCCGAAGAGGGGCTAGAGGCGAGCTGCACCGGGAGTTCCTTGAGCTTACGGGGAAGGAAGGGAGGCTCCTCTGAGATTGTTGATTTTCAGGCACACTTCTTGCCGCGGGAGGAGGAGGGTCTAGCGGGAGGAGCCGAGGGCGGAGCAGGAGGGGCCATGGGGTCAAAGAGCATAGCAGGCGTAAGGGCGAGAGGATGCAAGTTTGCAGGGTCCCATGAGACTGGGAAAATCAAGTCCGGAGAGGAGGCCATGGGCAGGGGAGGTCGCGAAGGGAGGCCCCTTCCCCCCGCTCTTCTGCTAAGCTGTCGATGGCGATGTGGCATTTTGGCCAGCGTGTATAAGGCTCGATAAGACGGGGGCGTCACTACAGAGGCGGGAGCCCAAAGACTTCGCACCAGAGCAGATGAGGGCCGAAGCAGAAGGAGCGATGGGATGATATTCAGGGTGGGCTGGAAAGCCAGAGGAGGAGCGGGAAGATAAAGCAACATGATGAGAGAAAGAGTAATTAACTAGCTCGCAAAGTACGTAGAGTTTAAGGTGGCGCATGGGAATTTAAGGCCCATCCCACGCGAGTTTTGATGGCGTTTTGCATCCCAAGGATGGGGCATATGGGCGCGCCATGTGGTGAGCCACATGGCAGCCTCGTGGAAATATATGTGACTAAATACCACCCGCATTTGGGGAAAAGGTAGTGGGCTTGGCCCGGTTTAGACTAACTACTCGCACGACAAGCTATGACCTTGCTCGGGATCAAACACAAGACCAGTCCGTCATTACGAGGCCGACTTTACCACTACGCCGACTCCACGACCTTCAATGATTTTTCACTGTTAAACATCATAATTAAAATCTTTGAAAATAGTTCATACTCATGTAAATAACATATTTACAATAATTTATGGCCCACCACAATTTAACCAAAGATTTCCTTAAAAAATGAACAAAAATAAGAGGGAAATTAATATACCTACCAAAGTTACTACCTATCATTATTTATATTTTCTTCAATGCTTTAATATGTAGGATAAAAAGTGTAAGTGTGCCAATTTAGTAGTGGTTACTATACACCAAAATTTTATTCAAGTCCATATCTTAATAGGCAATTAGCTTTTCTAATTCATTTATAAATTTGCAATTTTTTTAAATGCATAACAGCCACTGAGTGACACGTTGCCTTGCAACACTTGTTTCATATTCAAGATTATATTAATGTATTTTTTTTTAATATATGCATTAGACACCATAAGTGATTAAGAATTTAATAGGCACATGTTATTAAAAATTATATATATGTCAGATACGTAAATATTAAAAAATGTTTATTGAAGTGAGTTATAAAAATTAATTAATGGAAATAATTATATGCTTAGGCAGATATTTATGAATGATCACATTATTTTTAATTATTTATATGTAAGAGTTATTAGTAGAGTGACCTACATGACTTTAGGTTATATAAAGATGACTCTAGGTTATATAAATATGAGAAAGAAAAAATTTAAGTTTATGTATTCCTATCTTAGTTTGGAAGTTATTGAGACATTGTGCTAGACAAAGATGGGGAGTTAATTAAATTTTTTAGAATTGAAATGGATGAATATAAATTTTAGTGAAAATTTTGATATAGAATTAATAATTTTGAACTTTCAATTTAAATATGTATTTTTTAAATGGTTCATGTAATAGTTTTTATTATTTAATTTTGTCTTTATTTAATTTTAGATAATAAAAATTGTAAATTAATTAATATTTTTGGTCGTCGGCTAACTCTAAAAAGTGTTTGAAGTTGTGAGTGTATCGACAATACACACATTCACCATTAATTCAAATACATGTTACACACATATAGATAGTAGGATTACTTATAAAGTTTCCATCGAGATTTTTAACATTACACCTATCTGTGACAACCCCAAACTAGGTTTCCTCATGAAAATGCGATGTAAATACCTTTGCAAAATATATTAAAATGAGATGAGTCAAAGAGACACGAATTCTAGAGTTGAGGAGGTGGCTTGTTTACGATATGTAAGGTTTCATTAAATATGAAATATGGACTGTTTGTATAGCCATTAAAGGTTTGTTGGTGTGCCTTTAATAATCTATTTCCCGAATTAAAATGGGCTGCAAAGAGAAGTGCACATGCCTATGTTTCTTGAGAACCACAACAAGTTGAAAGGACAATAAATTTTTGAAGAATAGACTTTGCAAGGTAGCAAGGACACAAAAGTCAATCCCCGTGCGAAAAATTAAACAACGGAGGAAAAAGGAGGAGTTCAACTTCATTAAAGGTATTGTGGATTCTTTGATTCTTAAAATGAGGAAGGGCATCCATTCGAGAAACATTCCTAGTAGATAAAAATACAAAATATAAGAGAAGAAAAAGGATCCTAAAGAGAAGAGGAGAAACTGATAAAAATTTGGTTGGCATGACTAGCATGAAGATGGTCTCTCCTTGGTGAGGAACAATTCCTCTAGAGTCCTTGTAAAGCCATAGGGTCGAGATGGTTTTCTATGGATTCCCCTAATGGTGTGGGTAGAGGATTTTGTCCTTGGATTTCTAGAGGGAGGACCTTTGAAGCCTTTCTTGTTGTGATTTTTCAATGGGTTTTGGATTCCCCAAAGTTGGTGGAACCACTATGTTTAGGATGGAGACTTTCTTCTCTAGATTCTCTTGAAACTCTTGGGTTGAGGTTGTATTCTATGGATTCCTTGTGTGTCCTTGGGTGGAGAGGTAGCCTATGGATTTCCTTTTGTGTTTTGGGTGGGGGTAGTAAGCCTCTGGATTTATAGTATGTATTTATTGGCTGCCATTAGGTATCTATAGGGTGGAGATAACTAGACTCTATATTCCATGTATATCATTTGACTGTTGATTGGATGATGGGAAGAGGTAGGAGGTATCTAGACTCCTTATTTCAGTTGGAAGTAGGTGTTTCAATCCTTGGAGCGAGCCCTTGAGACTCTGGAATCTAGCTCAGGTGTGACAACCGCGAGTGAGCATGGCTACAATTCTCTATGGATAGGTGGAGAGTCCTTGTCTGACACTCAGATTCCTATAATCGATAATATAAGTGTCCATTTATACCCGCGATTTCAATGAATGAATATGTCTTCTATGTTGAATGATGTAAAAAATAGTTGAGTAACACCTGTAATCATTTTATTTATATTTCACTGTAATTTGCCTTGAAACTGAGAACCATGGTTAAAGACAATCATATGTGTTAACTGTTAAATTTAAGTTTCACTGAATGGATTGGAATGTGCATAAATTGCAATGATAATTTAAAAGAAAGAGTTCCATGCTAAATAATTCTCAAGACTGCGATTTTGCTCTAAATGCATGAATGTAGGGAGAAATATCTATATAGGATGTACATATATGTATCAATCCTAGTTCCATAGCCACTGTGTGCGTAAAATAATGCATGGTTTGAAGTGTTAACTCAAAAGGACCCTGAGTTGGTGCAAAATGCAGTTAGTGCAGGGAAGCACTGGTAAGGGAATCAAAGCCCTCGTGGGTTTCCCAAAACACTTAAGATCCCTTGTTCAGCTAATACAACTGATGCTTTGAGTATCAATATTCGATGGAGGATAAAACTAAACAAGCGTGCTAAAACCAATCCTTTCGCAATCGAGCTTTTCTCTAGAGCATATACACATGTTTATGTATTTACATCGATGGGGACTAGGATGATGTATTATGGTGGTCCCCACCCCGAAGATGTAAAAGGGGAAACAATTGGAAAGTGTCAGGATGGCTTAGAGTGGGATGTTGTGGTAACACAACATCGTGGGCCAACTAGAAGCCAGGGTGTAGTAGTGGTCTGTGGTTTTACTATACTATATATTTATAAATATAGTGATTAACGTATATTACTGTATATTATTCTAATTACACAATTAGAGAATATATATGTGTGTGTGTGTGTGTGTGTGTGTCTCTATATATATATATATATATATATATATATATATATATATATATATATATATATATATATGCGCTTAAAAAATAATGTAAATTGTCGCTCTCTTCTAATAGCACAAGAAGGGTTGGATTAGAAGTAGAAACCATCCCCATGGGGTAAGTTAGGTGTGGTTGTTACACTATTATGTTAGGCCCCATGGAATTCTTGGCTAATATATTTAATATGCCTCACCTAAGAAAAATGTATTATAGAGCCATCCAAATTAAGGACTTAATGTCAAAACCTACAATATCTGAGTGAAAGTCACATATCAATATATGGGATATACAAAGTGAAATATACAAAAATTATAGAGGCGCATTTAGAATTTGCAATTACGATTGGAAACTATTAAATTGGTAGCCTTACTAATTATAATAATATTTTTGATGTGTAATAATTTTTTTATTGTTTTATTGTTTTTCCTCATTTCATATTAGAAATTAAAATTGTTGTCTAAATCATATATAAATTGAATATAGAGCTCACTATACATATAATTGTAAGGATACAAGGAAATAAACAAATAGTTTTTGAAGATAGAGCACCCCTCAAAGATGTCGTGGTGTGCTTGTTGAAAGATAATCAATAATAAATGTCTCAAGGGAGATTGCTTTTGCTTCAACCATGGTAACCTCTTGAAACTCTTAAAAGAACATTGCAATCAAACAAAACATAATACAAATACAAAATTCAAGTGTTATATAAGTTGAATCAAATTCTACGAACACTACCGGAAAAGACTACCAATATGATTCCATGGTGCAAGTTCATGGGCACAACATATTTTGAATTTCCATTAATAAAGATGGTCAATTAGCCTAGTCACTTTTGCAGCAAGTTTAGAAGTGATTTATTCTTCGAACAATGGTCGGTAATAAATGGAGAAGTTATTCAGACACATTTTTAACTAAGATAATGTATCCTATTAAGATCACTTAATAAATTTTGTTTTCAAAAACCAACTCTTGTACATTAAATGTTCTATCATCTTTCTTATTAGCACATAAAGGACTTTACACATGTCAAAACTATTTTCACTACATGGCCAATCCCAATCACTCTTTGCAAACCAAGATGCTTACCAACCAAATCACATTCAATTGCATGTTACATTGATAAAATGTGGTTTAAAGAACTAACTTCTCCTCATGTAATAATATTAATTAGATATGAAAACATTTTGATTTTGTATTTATCTCTTCTAAATTAACATTTAAAAACACTTTGATTTTATATTTCATCTCTTATAAATTTTCATTTAAAAATTTATACAAATTACATAATTTAATATAAATAACAATAGTATCTTCTATATATGCAAGAATTATACTTAACATTCCAAAATTTTAAATTCATAAAATCATGAATTTTAGAAAAAAAACAAACAACAAAAATAAACTTGAAAACCATGCAAACATCCCATAATATAGTGAACTAGTAAGCATTTCTAAATTTGGTGTTTAGGTTGTGAGACATTAATTGACACGCGATTTCCATGACATATATTATTATAAAAATTATATTTAACATTTATAAAATTTTAATATGAGTAATTGAAAAGAAAAATTAAAAACAAATAAAATTAAAAATTGCAAATAACATTGTATACATTTTTTTTAATGTTACCTTAAACCATAATAAGATATCTATCAGATCAAAGTTATATCTGATTAAGAAGCACGTGATTACACGTAGCTTCAGTGATGATCACAAGAGAAACTATTTAAGTTATAATTAGTTATTTTTTTTTAATAGGACTAAAATTTATAATTATTTTTTATTATTTAAAAGTGAATTTGTTTATAATATAAGATTGTTTTATAATAATAGAAAGAAATTATATATTTTCAAATAAATATAATAATTATAATTTTTATTTTTTTCTATCCAAAAGTTACCTATAGTGAAAATGACTAGCAAAAATACTTAATTGAGAAATTAATAAACAAAAAAAATCCCAATATAACATATTCACTCTTATAATTAATATATAGGGAATGTTTAAAAAAAATAACCAACTTACCTATCTCTCTTTTATCAATCAAGCCTTGAAGTATCACCAAAAACCAAAAGGCTTTAGTTGGATGCCACAATATTTTTCTGAAAGTAATTTTTAGTGGGAATATGGTTATTATTTTTTTCAAAAAATCTAACCGTATGAGTATTTAAATCATTTTTTTATGGTGGAAATGGATTTACCACCATTAAAAACTTACAGGACACCCAAAATCCTGAAACCTTTTTGTTTTGTAAGCTTAGCAAGACCATTCATTTATTCAAATTTAAAGTAGGTTACACCATAATAGACACTCTGTGGCCTCAGCCTTCCCAATGGGAAACCAGGTCTGTTGGCCATCAGAAAACATTATAAGCCATCCAAAATCTAAAGTTTCTGAGTCTATCAAATTTGGCATTGTAAGACTTAATGTGTAAAATTCAATTCCCACTTACTAAACTACCTATAATACTACTAACAGACAAAGGCAACACCAAAATTTAACTATACTGAAAGAAAAACATTCATTGTTTAGTCCTCAAAGAACTCAATCAACTGGTGAAGGATCCTTTACACTTGAACCTGGAATCTCAGAATAGTGAAGACACTCTAGGTGCCTCTCATTTCATCTCAAAAGAACATTTTTTCTGTTGAATCTGAAATTGGACAAGATAGAAATCCTTATGGATCTCCTGGAGTCCAGGATTAGTTTTGATATATTCAGCTGAAGACATGATAGCTTTGTCCACGATATCAGTCATCACCAAATACAGATGAATGGTCTATTTATATTGAGAAACCCTAACATGAGAATGGTTTCGGTATAGGAACAACATGTACCAGTCCTCCTCTTGAGTCTCCTGCTATGCTCAGTGGTTGAGGTCAGCCTCCCACCATGCTATCATATTTCTCACGTATTTAGGAGTACCTATGATAGAGGGTTGCAATGCATCATTGATGAGTTGGGCTTGTCATATCTGACCAACCTTTGTAGGGGTTGCGAGGAGGATTCCACGCACTTTCCCCGTGACCCCTTCTTCCAATTCATTCGACGACCACCAGCGGCCGATTCCTCTTTCACTGTGGTTGCCCAGGCCATCTCTAACGCATTCAACTGAACCACAAGATATGCAATAAGGAAAAACAATGGGCAGGAAGCCACCCACAACATGTCGAATGGGCCACGTCTAGCTATAATGGCACCTAAGAGATGGTTCAATGAAAAAAATAGAGTACGTATAATGTTAGCACGATGGGTTTTATAATTGAATCCAAGAAAAACATCCAACCTCCTTTGGAACTTTTCTTCCTTTCACTGGGTGAGTATGCACTGAAGCAGTTTGGGGTTCTTCTAAGGAATGAACTCGACTTTCTTCTCAGTCCTCCACTCAAATTGGAAGAGAAAAAAAATATCTGAAACCATAATTACCAATAGACACGATTTAATTAAAATCCCGAGATACAAAATATGGAAACAACCATACCATTAATGCATACCATCCTTCCCGCAGAAGCTGAGGAGGTTATTTTTACCATGCATTCCCATATGCTGGAGTAAAATACCATAAATAACTGAAATAGACTTGGAAATATCAAATTCGAAATAGAAGTATGCCCTTTAACAATATCGCTGGAACAATAGAGGACATCCAATTTCATTTTCACCCAGCTACAAACAGAGACCGAAGACTTACATAAAATAATCATAGATTTAGTAAATCGCTGGCAGGGGTTGAGAAAAGGAAACAAAACATACCCTATGCCCTTCACCATGGATCCAACATTGATTTCTTCCCTCTAGATGAGCCTGCCTGCAGAGCTTACTCTCAGAGAAATGCCCAGAACCTGCTTACCTTATAACGTTACAATGATATTCCCTAGTAGTGCAGCGGGAATGTAACGCAGAGCCACCTCTTAGATTCCTATCTCTAGGCACTAGTTCCCGCCCCCATTGACCAATATCCTGTGACCTCCCATCCCATCATACCTATCCTACTTGTCCCGGGCCTAACACGACCACCCCATCTCACTAAACACATTAATTGCATTATCGAGGGTCCTAGGTGGGACGATGTGGTGGATTGCACCTGGATCAGGGTAAAATCCTAAAACTTGAAGTTATCATATTTCCCAAAATTTCGATCAAAATCTTTTAGATTTCCCAAATCTATACAATTTTTATCATACAGTTTTTTATCAATCTTAATGTTAAATGGAAAAAGGACTGTAATCAAAGTTATCGGAAGTATAGTCATCTTCATCTATCAAAAAAATCTTTATCAATTGAAATAGTTAAACAAAAATTAAATTGAGAAACTTAGAGCAAAAACTCTGCAGGAATATGCTAGCAACTGTCCATCTTTTATTGAAAGATTTGTTGTATCTCTCTGTTTCTATTACTTTACAGAGATCATTGTTGTGGGGAAAATAATGAAACGAACAAGATAATAGGAGAAACTGAATTGGAAACTGAAGGATAAAAAACACTTGGAAACTTTTATTAATCAAATGATTCTCCGTGCATACAAGCCTCTTGGGCCACCTCTTTTAACTTATTCTATTTCGTTATTCCAACTATATTTCATTATTCAACCTACATTTCGTTATTCTAACTACATAGGTAAATTTACAATATTTGTTGTCACATTTTTAACAAACTCCACCTTGACAAAAAAAAATTTTAATGCCCATTCATCATCTTTTCTACAAGCCGAGAGAAGCAAGACACCATCTCAGCTTCTCTACTGTAACTGGCTTCGTGAATATATCTACATGATTCTCCTATGTGCGGACCTTCTTGAGGACTACTTTTCCGCCTTCGATTACATGTCTCACAAAGTGATACCTTACATCGATGTGCTTGGTTTTGTTATGATAGGCTGGATTTGTAGCCAAATGAATAGCGCTCTGACTGTCACAAAACACATTCACTTTCTCCTGCATCCTTCCAATCTCATCAAGCAGACCTTTTAACCAGATTGCCTCTTTACAGGAATCTGAAACAACTATATACTTTGCTTCAGTAGTGGACAAAGCAATTGTTTCTTAAAGCTTTGACATCCAACTGATTACTCCTCCTGCAAGAGCAAAAACATAACCTATAGTAGACCTCCTTTTGTCCAAATCACCTGCATAATCAGAATCCACATATCCGTAGACTGTACCTTCACGACCATCAAAGCTGATGCAATGGTCACTTGTGCCTCTCAAATACCGAAGCACCCATTTCACTGCTCCCCAATGTTCTTCCCCTGGATTTGCCATGAACCTGCTGACAACTCAAACTCCATGTGAAATGTCAGGTCTTTTAGATACCATCGCATATATTAAGTTGTCTACTGCATTTGCATATGGTACATGAGACATATACTGCTTTTCTTCATTAGTTCTAGGACTTAAATCCGAAGAAATCTTAAAATGGGAAGCTAATGGAACATTAACAGGTTTCACATTGTTCATACCGAACTTTTCAAGTATTTTCTCCACATACTTCTGTTGTGATAACCAAAGCTTACCATTCTTCCTGTCTCTGTATATCTCTATGCCCAAGATATATTTTTCCACTCGAAGATCCTTCATTTCAAATGTCCTAGAGAGCTGAGCCTTTAACCTGTTGATTTCTTCCATGCTTTTGCTTGCAATAAGAATATCATCAACATACAACACCAAGATAATGAATATGCCATTGAAACTTTTGAAGTATACACAATGATAATACTCACTTCTGATAAAATTTTGGCTCACCATGAAGGAATCAAAATTCTTGTACCATTTCCTGGGTGACAGCCTCAGGCTATACAATGATTTCCTGAGCTTGCAAACTAATCTTCTGCTGCAACCTTGTACAAAACCTTCTGGTTGATCCATATATATCTCTTCATCCAAATCACCATGAAGAAAGGTTGTTTTAACATATAACTATTCTAACTCAAGGTCAAGTAAAGCAGTTATTTCTAACACAGTACAAATAGAAACAAGTTTAACTACTGGTGAAAAGATCTCATGAAAGTCAATACCTTCAACCTGAGAATACCCTTTTGCAACCAGTCTCGCCTTATACCTTTTGATACTTCCATCAACTTTTCTCTTCAACTTGAAGACCCATTTGCACCCAACAACGCTTCTCCCTTCAGGAAGTTCTACAAGATCCCAGGTATTGTTCTTGGCTAAGGAGTCCATTTCTTCTTCCATAGCCTTTTTCCATATCTTGCTATCTGCATCATCAACTGCTTCCTAATAACAAGATGGTTCCCCATCTTCAGTAATCAATGCAAACAATGAAGCAGAGTCTTCATACCTTTTTGGTGTTCTTCTTTCCCTTTTAGACCTTCTTAGAGTGACTGGTTGCTGACTGGATTCTGGAATTTCTCCAGTTTCCTCTGCTTCTCCACCTTTTTCACAAGTCTCTCCTTCCTTTCGACTTTCTGGAAAAGGTACAATCTCCAATTGAATTTGCTAACATGGCGATACTTTCTTCTGTTCAACTTTTTCAACATCTGATTTTTAAAGAGAAGATTCATCAAATGTTACATCTCTACTAATGACTATCTTCCATGAAGTAGGATCCCACAACATATATCCCTTCACTGAATAATCATATCCAACAAAGACACAAAATTTTTATTTTGGATCTAATTTTGAACGTTGATTTCTAGGAATAAGAACATAGGCATCACAACCAACAATCTTCAAATGTGAATAATCACAAGACTAACCCAACCAATCTTCTTCAGGAATTTGACAGTTTATTGCAACCGAAGGTGATCTGTTAACTAAATAACAAGCAGCAGATTAGCATTACTAATCATGCTTCTAGCTCTTTCCATAAGAGTCTAATTCATATGTTCAACAACACCATTCTGCTGAGGAGTATAAATAGTAGTTTTATGTCTAACTATCCCTTCATCCTTACAAAATTGTTCAAATTCTAAAGAGGTAAATTCACCGCCATTGTCAGTTCTTAAACATTTAATTGATTTGCTTGTTTTCTTTTCCACCATTGTTTTAAATTGTTTAAACACATTAAACACATCAGTTTTTTTTTTCAACATATAGACCCAAACTTTTCGGGAGAAATCATCAATAAACGTTAAAAAATATAAGGCACCTCTATAGGACACAGTAGGAGATGGTCCTCACAGATCAGAATGAATGTAGTCCAAAAACTGCTTACTATTATGATTTCCAGACTTGAATATTTGTTTACATTGTTTGCCAAACACACAATATTTACAAAAATCCAACTTCAAGGATTTCAAATCAGGAAGTAGCTTGTTGTTCATCAGTAACTGAAGACCTTTCTCACTCATGTGACCCAACCGTTAATGCCGTAGACGAGAACCTTCTTCTGTTGTATCTGACACGATTGTTGCTTCACTAACTTGAGTGCTTCCTTTGAGTTTGTACAGGTTTCCGACCTTTTCAGCCTTCATAATAACCAAGGCTCCTTTCGAGACTTTCAACACTCCATTTTGACCTATAAACTTATAACCATTCGAATCCAAAACTCCCCAGGAAATCAAGTTTTTCTTTAGATCAGGTACGTGCCTAACATTAGATAAGGTTTTAATTGTACCATCATACATTTTAATTTTCACATTTCCAATCCCAACAGTCTGACAAGATGCATTATTTCCCATGAATACAGAATTACCATTTACAGTTTCATATGATGAAAACCAATTTCGATGCGGACTCATATGATGAGAAGCACCAGAGTCTAATAGCCAATAGTCAGCATCTTATAAGATATTACAAACAGGGAGTGCTTCAGCAATTAAAACCTCATCATCCATACCTGAATCGACCTGATTTGCTTCCTTGTTGTTGTTTTCTGCCTCCTTCCATTTCCAACAATCCTTTTTGAGAAGTCCCAGTTTGTTGCAGTACCAACATTTTGCTTTACTCTTCTTGCCGCCCTTTGACTTCGATCTTGAAGAACCTCTTGTCTTTTCCCCCCTTTCCTTTGACCGACCTCTAGCCACCATGGCTTCAGGTGCATAAGTCTCAATGCTAAATTGTCTTCGTATATCTTCAGATAAGAGAGCACCCACGACAGATTCAAGTTTTAATGAATCGACAGTGCTCAAACTGACAGAGGTCATGAAGTGATCCCATGACTCAGGTAGGGAACACAACAAGATTATTGCCTTGTCTTCTTCCTCCATTTTTACTTCCATATCAGACAACTGACAAATAAGCGTATTAAAAACATTTAAGTGATCTAAAATTTTCGTACCCTCCTTCATCCGAAGGCTGTACAGTTGTCTTTTTAAATAGATTCTGTTTGTCAAATATTTTGTCATATAGAGTGTTTCTAATTTCTTCCACAACCCTGCAGTTGTACTCTCTCCAACAATATTGAAGAGTACTTCGTCTGCCAAACATAACCGAACGGTACTGAGAGCTCAGGCATCCAAGTCCTCCCAGTCCGAACTCGACATGCTTGCTGGTTTTTTAGTTACTCCATCTAATGCCTTGTGCAACCCTTGTTGCACCAGCAAATCCCTAACCTTCAGTTTCCACAGAGCAAAATTGTTTTTCCCGGTGAATTTCTCCACCTCAAATCTTGCGTTTATCATTTTCGCAATTTCTCCCTCATAAGGTTTTAGATTTCCCTTCTTCTACAAATCAAAAGAATTCCACTCTTCTTCTAGGGTTTCAAGATTTCTCCTCTTGTTTGCAGATTTTCCTTTCTACTACTATGGTTTTAAGAACATAAAACTGAGCCCATAGAAAAATCCTTCAATTTCAAATTTCATTTTCAGATTTTCCTTTCTACTATTGTGATTTTAAGAACAGAAAACTAAGCACATAGAAAAAAATAAAAAACCTTCAATTTCAATTTCTGCTCAGAAAATTTCTTCGCAATTTCTTTTAAATCTGCTCAAAAAATTTCTTCGCAATTTCTTTTAAAATTTGCTCAAACTGTACTGAGATTTTTCCTGAAACCCTACCAATTTCTTTAATATGCTCAGAAAAAACCCTACTTAGATTTTTAAAAATCAACATATTTTCTGAATGCTCAGAAAAAACCCTACTCAGATTTAAAACATCAATAGATTTTCTGAAAATCGATTTTTTTTTTTCTACTTCTTCATAGTTGCTTCTCACAGTAAATTTAAAAAAAAAAAATATTGTTTTCTGCTAGCAGTAGGGCTCCCCGTACTTGAGAAAATCCTCTGCATCTTCGACTGACCTCATGGCTCCGATTGCAGCAGACTTCACTAGACTGACTTTCTCCTCAACGGCCTCAACAGACGGCTTTCAAAAAAAAAAAACGCTCTGTGGTAAACTCACGTCAGTGGTTACAACTCCAGTGTCATCTTGTAGTCGGCTCACATCATAATAAAGAATCAAAATGGTGGCCTCAATCCTTTTTCACATGGGCTTTAATCAGCAGAATGACAGCTCTTGTGCGGATTCAAAACATTGCTCGACCCCTTTTCTCGAAACAATGCTCGACCCCTTTGCTCGGCGGCAATTCTTCTTACAGCTTCTTCTCCGGCAGATAGTTGTCTCTTGCTCACGGCGGCAGTTCTTCTTCTCTCTCCACTGCAGTGGTCGACGGTCCTATTTCTGCAAACTTTAATATATGTGCAGGCAATACGTGCAAACTCCCAATGGTTACTCCTCCAAGATCTTTATTCCACTAAGCTCCGATACCACTTGTTGTGGGGAAAACAATGAAACGAACAAGATAATAGAAGAAACTGAATTGGAAACTAAAGGAATTGAAGGATAAAAAACACTTGAAAACTTTTATTAATCAAATGATTCTCCGTGCATACAAACCTCTCGGGCCACCTCTTTTAACTTAGTCTATTTCATTATTCAACCTACATTTCGTTATTCTAACTACATAAGTAAATTTACAATATTTGTTGTCACATTTTTAACAATCATACACTCTAGCCTCCTAACTTGGCACGCGCCACTTAACAAATGAACCAAACATAAATATTGTTGGACAACTCCTCTCATTACGTCAACACAACACCCATGCTATTACTTACCCCCACAAGCATTCGTAATGAGAAAAATAAATGACGAAATTTCTAGTAATATATCTTTACAATGATTGGATGAATTAGGAATGCACAATATCAAAAGTACCCAATAAATTATTTTCCACTTCTTATAATAATGAAGTAATGTTCGATGTTGTTGTCTTTATATATATATTTGTATTCCAAAAATCTTATTCCGCTTTGACTAGTGAATCTTGCACTCAGGAAATGTCCTGTGCACGTTTAAATTAATGATCATTTTTATTGGAATAATTTTCTTACAAATATTCATCTCTATCCACATAAAGAAAATGAGCAGAAAATGTAGAATACATAGAAAAATCATCACCCTTCCCACCATTCCAGCTATCTCCTTCATTTAATCTTTGAGGAAAAAATTAGGAAAATTTATTACACATCCAAAAAAAATAAAACCTTTGAGATGGAACAAAATACTCCTATTAAAATAAATATGATAGCCAAAGTCAAATATATTTTATGTTTATCTCCAATCTCCTCCCTCAGATAGTCCATCAATTTTTACATTTTTTCTATTCAATTAAATCCAGTTTTAAGTTGCAAAATTGGTAGAAAATCGTTACAATGAGAGCCAATGAACTCATTATCAATCATGGAATTAGTGTTGTGGTATTTAATTAAATTAAGTATATACATATATCTGGAGGTATTGTTATGGCTGAGTTTTGACTAGTAACTTTCAACTGATCAATAAATCAAATTGGTTGAAACCTCTTTTAAAAACAAAATATTCAATTTTTCCTCATCAAAAAAGTACATTTCAACTTTTGACTCCATAATAACACGCCTGTTTTGGTTGACTAGGAATATGACCCAAAAATCTAGCAACAGTGATATTGAATACAGAGTTCCCACAAAGAACAGTGAACGCAGAAGGAAAAAAACTCACCAAAAGTAAACGCTATGCTTGATAAATGATTTGACGTCATTCCCTTGGTTGAGACTCAATTTGTGTGTCTTTCTTTCTCCACAAGTTCGGCAAGCTTGTTTACATTCCACGGAAGCTTAGATTTCCATGGTTTTCACGCATAATTACTCTTGTTAATGATTTGCATGGTTTAAATATATTAAAATTTGAATATTTTTGAGTCATATATTTCAACTATTTGTATTCAAATTTTGATTCAAAAATTTATTAAGAAAGGTTGGAAATGTACATATAAATGTTTAGTCCGAGATGGTAAATCAACAATAATATCAAATGTTTGCAATGGCATTATAACATGGAGAGGTAGATGGGTGTCTTATTATAATGAGCTAAGCATATTTCCTGGAATTTGTTATACAAAAAATAGATATGATAGAAGGAGCTATTGTTCCACGGATTTTTCCTAAAATCCGGGTGTGGAAGAAAGTGTAATTAGACCAATCCCATATACATGCATATAAACATGGAAATTACAAAGTGTGGAAGAAGAGCATACCACCTAATTGAAGAGTTTGTTATTTGGTGTTGCTAACTTGAAAGATCCATGAGAAGTCTTCACTCATTTTTTAATGTTGAGAATCTATACACATGTAAACAACAGATCTGCTGATCCAAATACCATGCAAAATCCATTAGCATGGACACAATCAAGATTTAATGTATAACATGAATAAGACAAAAGAAATCAACATGATGGGAAAGGAATTAATTTTTTCATTAATAAGCCAAAATGATATGCGACCAACATACGAGCACTCCTCCTCAAATTGTAATCCTAGTCACCTCCTAGAGCAAAGATAGTCTCAACACATGCAAAAACATATCAGAGCTCTGTTGGGCGCAACACAACTTGGCCTAGAATTTGATGAAGAATCCACATTTTGTGGAGCAAAGCGCGAAGTAAATATACCATGTAGAGTTAAAGGGACTTAGGGGCGGGTCGAAGTACCTCCTTGTTGTAAAGCGCACTATTTTGTAACGGGTATTGGGATATATTTTCTTTTTTTGAGGAGTCCATGGTATCCATACCATGGTATTGTAATGATGTAGCCATATGATGTAATAGTATAAATAGGGTGAAGTAATAAGAAGAGAGATATCCTATCCTATATTGATGTTTGGATCTAGATATGTGTTATGGTTGTATCATTTGGATCTATAGTTTGGGGCAAAGAAGAGGCTCTGCAACTGAGTGTGCAGAGGCCCGAGTCTACAGCTTAGTGAGTAGACAACCTGAAACTTAGTGCGCATGTCAAGAACTATCGTTTGTATGAAGAAACATTATTATAAGCAATAGTTCTTGTGCATGTAGTCCCACATTGGGACGAACCACAATAATTCTGGTGTTTTTATGTGTCAATGTGTGTACTTTCTTACTATTTTTTGCTAAATGGTAGTTGTTCCAATTATATTTACTTCGACACACTAATGGTTTACTATTTTGCAAGAAATGGTTAAGTTGATGGTTCATGGAATTATAAGGCATGTTAAGTGATTAATCTAAATGCAATGAAGCAGTTTATGAATGTGAAAGAAAAGAAAACATAATAATACCACATCTCCACATCCCTCAAGGCTACAAAAACCTGCTTCTGCATATTCTCATAGTCACTTCGAGTGAGACTGCGATATCCTTGCAAGTTGTTGCCGAAAGGGCTAGTGATTGAGGTTTTCATTAGTGCACAGTATAGTTTGAACCTAGGTCAGCCCAAATCAAGCCAAAAAAGGGTTCTATTGTTGGGACCAGTATCTGTTTGAGGGATATATGGATGTGGCACCCATCGAAGAAGGAAATTCAAGATTCGGCAGTCTTGAAAGAGCAAGAATTTGCATATCAAGAAAACATAAATCCTCATCTAAAATCTGAATCTTGGTTACAAAAGTATATTTTTATAGAGAAGTACGAAATTTTATTTGGATCCTTTCCTATTGAGATGTATGAGTGGGAATCAAGGTTGAGTGAAAGAAAGGACTCTTTTAAGAATGACGAACCTACAACGTGGATCTTTGAGCTAATACAATGACTCAAGAGCATTGACAATAGGATTTCAAGGGTTGATGACTTCTGGATTGATATTGATGACCTACCAGGTCTATTCCTACATGATCGGTAGCCTTCGGAACTCTTCAACCACGAATCGTTGTGGAAAATCGCTCGCGAGTTACCAGATAGACCCTTCTCTGCACAAAAATCAAATGGCAGAATTTCAAAATTTGTCTTCCTTTGATCATAAATTGAACAGCAAGTTTGATGACGGTTTTCCCTTACAAATTCCGTCCATCTGCTACTCAATCTACTTGCTATGATCCTGACACTCTTGTAACATTGTTCAGCTTTATGTAAATGTAGTGCCACTAATCCTCCCAAGCATGCTGCAACTTTTCTTCAATGCAACCTTGACAAGGAAAACACTGCCTTATGAATACTCTGCCTCATTCATGCTTCTGTTGTGTTTTAAATAACTCAACATTTCCCCTTCAACAATTTCTTCTCATGTAGCTATGGAGAGATTTGTTGCTCCAATATTTCAGAAGAGAATATGAAGAGTGTATTAACACACATACTTTTTCAAAGAATTTTTAATTTGTGGCAATTAAATTCTATACAAAATCCTTAAACTTACCTCTACACCACACAGGCTTAAACAAAGTTTCGATCCACCTCTTAATTGGATCTCAATAGAAATTCAATCCATATCCAATCGATATGCGTCCTTCATTAGTTCAACTTCAACAATGAATTGAAAATGGACTGGCAACAAATTTTTATTTTTAGCGTATTCCAACCACACACCATACTATGTTCACCCCACACATTCTATGAGTTTTAATCCGATTCTGCGTCCTCTGCAAATAGTGTTTCAATCCTTCTTACACATGGTTCAATTGGATTATTCTTCGATCAACTCCACGGGAATGCGAATAGCTCGATTCTTCCTTAAACATTGAATCCACACATGCTATGTCATCACAAAATTCATGTTTATTTGCTGAACAAACCTCCAAACAACAATTTCATCAATGTTGCTCAACTCAGAGCAGTCCTCTCACAACAAATTCTCAATTCATTGCATTTTTAAACTCTTACTTCTACACGCATCCTATGTGTGCTATCTGTTCTTGTGCACAATGATATTGACAACACTTTCCTTAACATAGATTTTACCACGTGAATTCCATCATGTTCCTGTACTCAAAAAATTCTCCCAATATGCAGAGATATACACTATTTCATAATAAACATAATTCCACACAGTATATACATATACCATTTGAAACAGAATGTTTATTTTTTTTTGTATTTTTTTTTTTTCTAAATTACTCTATTTCTATTATAAACATTAAAGTACAAAACTGCCTCGGTTCAGCTGAGGAAGCCTGATACCGGGCTTGAAATCCACTGTCTGTCTAGCTATGGAGCTGCCCATTAACGGGAAACCAGCTTTTTTGTCAAAGTTGCCACCGCCCAGGAACTGGGAAACCGGTGCTAAGTCACTTATATCACTTACATACAGATTATCAAAACTTAAAAGTGCCAAAAAATACATGCAGCTTTGTCTGCTGTGAGTGACTATTGAAAACAAAAATTTATCAAAAATTCTAGCACAGAAATCATACTGAGAATCGATCCTGGAGAAATTAGTCGGATTCCGGATTCTCTTCCTCGATTCGGCAGCCATAGTGATCTTCCGCATCCTCTTCATCGTTCTTATCAGCATCTTCACCAGACGGGCCAGCTTCCATCAGCAAGTGCGCCTGTCCTGGATGAGCAGTTGCAGAGACAGGCGGAAATCCGAGGGGGTACGAGCTAGGACCGGGAGCAGGGCCAGAGGGGGGCTCAAAGCTAGGCTTAGAAGGGGAGTGCACAGGGTTAAGCGGTTGAACAGGAGGGAGAGTAGTTTCTTCCCGCAGTGAAATCGTAATGAGGGCAGTAATGGAGGGCCGGTCGTAGGCACAGTCGAAACGCAGCTCCACTTGTTGCGTTGAGTGCTTTGTAAAATGACTGCCAGGGCGTAGAGGGGGGCCGGAAGCCTGAAGCGGGGGAGGCGACTGAACATTCAGAGCGGGAGCACGAGGCGGGTGCGAGGGCTGAGGAGGCGCCGGGGCAACGCTGTCATGGAGACGACTAGCAAGATCAACATACAGAGGAATGTGATGCCCTTCAGCTTGGTCCATGGAGTAACCTGCATTAGAATTGGAGGGTCGCTCGCCCATGGACCTACCTCGAGAGGAACTTTTCCTGCAAGACATTCTTTGCCTGAGCCTGGGCATACTGAAATTCCGGGAGGAATCCGACCAGTTGCCAGAAGGAGCTGCAGGAATGGAGTTAACTTGACCAATATTAACAGGAGAAGAATGAGAATTGAACAGAACAGGGCAGAAGTTACTATAAGCAAACCGATGGCCTGGAAGCGCGTCCAAACAACAATGCAAAGAGCGTCTGCGACCTGAACCAATGCAAGCCTCACTGAATGCACAACCGCCCGAGCAATGCGAGCGCAAAGGTGACAAAGGTTGGCGAGCAGAGCCGAAGCAATCCGAGGAATGCGAGCAATGGTGCTCCATTTGAAGACTGGTGCGGCGAGCAGGACAATTCGAATGACGACGAGGAGGAGTAATTAACAAGTGCCCGGGATTAATGAGCTTGCCATTAATAACACCATGGGGGGCCATGTGGCCACCCCAGGTGAACCTCCTTGGTGTGTGCGCCAGGCCTGGAGGCCTCTTAACCCATGTTGTCATCCGCATCCAGAATTATTATTTTTTGTATTAATCAAATGCACGCATAAATTACATCGACTTATATAAGGTATTCTATACCTTCTTGACCTTGATTACTTTCAATAATATTCCCCTCTCTCTGCCCTCGTTTTCTTCATTTACATTGGGCTCTCCTCTCTGGCTTGATTTCCTTCATTTACATTGGCCTTGTTAGTCATCAGTGATTTTTGCTAGTATCAAGAGATGACTAAATTATGATCCTAGATTTCTAGAAACAAGATTTGAGAAATATTGTGAGTTTTAGAAATCTCACTGCCTTCATTATCCTAAGTCAAAATGCTTCACTAATCTTCTCCTCTCTCTGCCTCCTAAAGGTTACCCTACTACTGCAAAAAGGGGATTTTTTCTCATTTGGCCTGTTTTCCTCATTCCACTACCTTACCCTCACTCTCATTTATGGCCTTCTCCCTCTGAAAAACCCATTTTTCCCTTTCCTCAAAACCCTCATAAAACCCCTTCATTCATCATTTTTCCTTTGACATATTAAACAATGTAAAAATCTCTCTTTTTACATTGTTTGAAGCTAAACTTTAACTTATCGTGTCCTTTAATTTTTTTTATAAAACCCAGTTTATGTTAAAAAACCCACCCCTTTTTATAAAAGGCCTTAAGCCCCTCTATCTTATAAGCCCCAGCCCTTTTACCCATGGGACCTCGGTCTCTGTTATCCCTTAGCCCCTTCCCCATTTAAAATAAAACTCCACCCCTTTTCATTTTATTAAACCCCCGTAATATTATAAAAGGCCCTTAAAACCTTTGGTAAATTAAACAACGGGCCCTGCTTTCCACTCACCCCACCATCAATCACAACTCGCCATGTCGCCCATCCCCAGAACCCACCTCCAAACCTACCCTCCGCTTCCCCCACAGTGCGATCACCATCGATCTCGTTACTCGAGATCCGACGCCTCAAATCCCATATCACAAATAAAGTTGTGATGAGTTTAATGTGTTGCAACCCACAAAAAATAGGTGGTTTCCTCCAGCCATGTGTCATTCTCCAAACCGTATCACATCTATTAGATCCAAAACCCCTTACCACCCATTTCCCACGCGATAAACCACTTGTGGTTTTCGAAACTGCCTTTTTCTTCTGCACAAAAAATTTGAATCCTCCCGCCTCCATTCAAATTTCAGCCTGGTTCCACCTTCAGAACCCTGCCTCCCACACCCTCTCCTCCTCTGGAAGCCCCTCCGACCGATCGAAACCCAAAACAATGTAGTGAAACCCTCTCCCGCATGATTTCAACTAATGGTTTGTGTTTTGTGCAGGTTTAATGGCAGAAAGGCCCACCAAGCCTTTCCCACCGTCCCAAGATTTTTTGAATTAAAATCTGGATGACAATCCAGAGGTTGATTTTATTATATGAAGGGCCAAAGGCCGAAATTTCAGCTCCAACACCAGTGAATCGTGATCATTGGAGATCATAAACCCTCCAGCACACCAGAAACACATCCCTACACAAATGACAAACATAGGGAGTAAGCACGATGGAAAGAAAGACAATCATAGGGCTATGATAAAGCAAAGGATTAAAAATCTAATCAAATATCAAATACAAATGAAGAGAAACAGTGGAAATATAAAATGAATAAAGTAGCAAGATTAGAGGGCTAATCCTAATCAAAGGATAAAAACAAAGGATTAGCCCAAAAATCAGAAGTCAAAGAAAGAAAGAAGACAGTGGACATACAAAAATAATAAAGGCAAAAGTATCAAAAGAAATAAAATAAATAATTAAATAAACAGAACAGAGATAAAAAAGATTGAAGAAATATGATAAAAAGCAGACAGTCAAAGCATAAAGACAGAGTTTAATGGCTTAAGGCAGAGATTAAAGATAAAACAAAGGACAGATTAACCCAAGACAAATTCGAATGACTCAGCCTGTGGCAGTTACTCTCCTCAAAAGATATTTTTTCCACTTAGTGCTTTGTTTCCTTAAATAAAGCACTAAGCAGTTATTAGGTTGAGTTAGAGATATTGTTATCTTTCAAACAGTTATTTTAAAAATTATGAATAGGTGTTAAAGTCAAACAGTTCAACTACTTTTCCTTAGGAAGTTAAGATAGAAGTTATTATTCAGAGAAATATCTAGAGATATTCCCACCTTGAACCTTGCATGGTATTCATGGTTAGGAATTCATTAACTCTGTAATAAATGACACTCAAACCCTAGATTAAAATCACCTCCTCATTTGTAGCATAAATACTGCATCTGAACTCATTATCTTGTTGGCATTTGATGACTCTTTGAAGTAATACATAGTCTCTTGGAAGTTGAAAATAAACTGATGTCTTGGAACTTGTGGATGCCCTGATTTGTTTGCTGATGGAGGAGGCTAGATCACTGGATCCCTGAGCTTGGTTGTTGGTGAAGTGCTTCTAATCTATTATTGTTATTTCTTGTTTCATTATGTTTCCACCTTTCTATGTTGCAGTAGAATAAAAATTTTACGCTGAGAAATGTCTTTTGAAAGCACCTTAGTTCTATTTATTCTTCATTTCTTCAATATTTTCTCCTGCTAGGACATTTTAGAGAATTCTTAATTGCTCTCTAGACCCCCTAAGGTTGTTTATTTCATAAATAGTTGAATACAGTTGGTATCAAGCATGATTTATGGTTTTCCCTACTTACTTGCTGCCACTAAAACACTGTTTTTGAAGTCTCTCTCTAAAGTACCATTCTTTAAAGTCTGCCAAAGAGGTTTTGTTTCGATCATACCCTTTGTACTTTCTTAACTAATTGTTTTAGAGATCTTCAAATCAAGGATGTTTAGGAGTTCCCTTAAGTGTTTTCCATCCTTTAAAGTGAAATCACTAGAAGTTAAATGAGTTTTTCGCCTTCTATATTTCATTGGAGAAGTTTTTCTTGAATTATTATTTTCCAAAGTGTGGATTGTAGAATTTATGGTTTGCCCTGTCTATTGATTGCCTCTTCATGTTTTGTGATATTTAAGTCCCTTTGTTGAAAAGTACATATGATAAAGGATTCTTAACTGCCCTTTACCCTACTTTTCATTCTTAAAATTGATGTCCATCTCATTACCCTTAAAACTTGAAGATCCACTCGCCAAGTTAGATTTTCCCTATGATGCTCCCTGATCCATTGATGAACTTATCATGACTTCCATTTGACTGCATTGCCCAATTACTTAGATATTTCATCATTCTACGTATGCTTCTTGATCATTATACCCAACCAAAACAAACAACAAAACCCCACACTTAATAACTAGCCTAAAATAAACCCTACAAACCACACAAGTTCATATCCTTTGCAAAACAAATAGAGAGATCCCTCTCTGATTCCAGGAAGGCTAGGTCCGAGGGCTCCAAAGACTGGTTCCATGTTGCCTTGTCATTTGGTATACCAATCTGCTAAATCACAGGACACCAACAGGCCTCCATTAGTGCCTTTGAGGCTTACAAATATATAGAAAAGGATTCTGAAACCAATTTTGTTTCAGATCCACAATCTACTAAACCATATCCTAAAAATCCTCTAAATCCACTTTTGACTCAACTAAATCCCTATTCTAGGACTTCCTAATTTCTATGATCTTTATGAGATCTTCACAAATCTAATATCTCTCGTATTCTCAATTATTTGAGAATATTTACATTAAAACCTCACACACCTATTTCTCACTCAAATTATTTAAAATATACAAAATTCATATTAATAAATTAAATTAGTTGATTCAAGTATAAAAATAAATAGAAAGGATAAGGTAATACAAACCAAAACGAGAAATATCCATTGGCATATTCATCAACAAACGATGAAACCCTAAGAATGGAGGGTTTCTACAGACATTGCAGGTCGTACACGGATAGCAGGTTTGGCACGAGCGGAGGCCTTGGAGGTGACAATCTCGAATATCGGTTAGAGTCTAGAGACCATCTCTATGCACCATTGGAAGACGCAAGGAGTACAAGACTCCTTGAAACCACACTCAGATAAGTGAGGTTAGAATGGAGTTACCTAAACCAAACCGTACGCATTTCTCAAGACATCGTTCTGGGCATAGGGTTTCTGTGGATCTGCAGTTTCTACACTGTTGTGGTTTAGTTTTAAGTCTGAAAACTTGTTTTAGCCATGGGATTTGAAAGGGATCACGTAGACGTTGAGACGATGCCAGAGGATATGCTCACCTACTAGGGACATGAGGTATCGAAGAAAAACTTGGACCTATTTTTCCTTGTCATCACAGAAGCAAAGCTGAAACCTTCTAATTCTAGAGTTTATCGGGTCTATCGAATGGGGCGACGTTGTTAGAAGAAAGCCTGCAAAGTACGTTTAACTGTGTTTGGAAGGCGGGAGGTGCAAGAAGACCTGAGACAACAGAGGCCTCAAGGGGTTGTGGAAGAGGCAGTAAGCACAAGGAAAGCCTGCAAACCCTTCCATTATCTACAGTTCCAGGCATTCCCTCTTTTTCGGTTTTCACAGGTGGGTTAGAAGATATTGTAGCTAGTTTTGGCTTTTCGGGTTCTATGGGCTTGAAAGCTCTGGGGAGGAAGCGAAATTAGGTTTGGATCTGGGTTGAGGAAGGTCTTGGGACGAGTCCTGTTCGTTTAGGAACCCTTCTCAGGGTTAGGGGTTTGCATTTTTGGAGAATTTTCTTTTTTCGCAAGGAAATGAAGCATCCAGTATAGGCCCAGTCTTAGCTGAGGGTATGCGGAGAACCACAAGGAACTTGAGCCAGTCTAGCAGAAAATAGGAGAGGTCTTCCTTGCCTTTGGTAGAAGAAGGCAAAGCAAGAGGAACTTAGGATAGCTGTAAAGGAACCAGCCAGGAGGTGCTTCAAGTGCCAAATCTAGGGCTCTGGAAAGGGAAGTCACAAATCCTACAGGAGAAAGGCGACCTGTGTCGCCTTTAGCAGAAGTTGCATATGCTCTCAAAAACCCTATGAAAGGAGAGGAAGGAGGAGGAAAAGGGATTGCTCGATCCAAAAAGAAAAATAACAAGGCCATCAGGAATAAATATGAACATCCTTGTTGTGTTCTTGGAGTAGACATCTGTATAGACGAAGTCATGGAAGCCACTGAGACAATTCTTGTGGGCAGGGTTCGTGGTAGGAACTTTTTGGCAAACTATATCACTGAGTGGACCAATTTGGAATGGAAGGATACCCTAGGGAAACCTCTAGAAATTAAGGCTCTAGCCAAGGGCTGGTTCAGCCTAAAGTTTGAATGGAAAGAACCCTTGGACTGAGTAGTTTCAAGAAACTGGTTTTTCGGGAAGAGGCTAGTATTGTTCCGAAGATGGACTCCGCTCTTCGACGCTTAGAGGGAAAATATGGAAGAGTCTCTAGTATGTGTAAAACTCTTGGGAATCCCTCTTCCTTTCTAGATGGACTCAGCCTTTCATTCCATTGGAAATACTCTAGGACAGTTTTTTAGAAGTTGATAAATCCGTCCAACCATTAAGGGATCTGAGTGCAGCCAGGATTCTGGTAAATTTAAATTCTCGAGAAAGTCTAGCAGATGAAATGTGCTTGAAGTATAAGGATTATTATTACAATCAGATCTTGGATTATGAAAATTTACCATTCCAATGTCATAAGTGCCACAATATGGGCACCTCGCAAAGGAATACCCCGTTAGACATCATCGCAAAAGAAAGCAAAAGAAGATGAATTGGGCTTTTCCATCAGCTGATGTCGAAGAGAATCAGGATCCTGAGGAGGATTTGATGGAAGAGGAAGAGGGTTAGGACACTGCAATGGAGGAACCTGTGCCTTCAGAGAATGTGGAAAACGTTCAAAGTAAACAGGCCTTGGATCTAGCTCTGGAGTCTTCCCAAGCCCAAAATCCTTCAATAGAAGCAGAGGCTAAAGTTTCACCTCTAGAGGGTACGCCTCTTGTCTCTAATCCCTCTTCTGTTTCTTTCATGTGCTCTTCTATTTTCGATCTATCAAAACCTGGTCCGTCTAGACCTATAGAAATGTAACATATTCAAATGCATGAAATTATAGAGTCTCTCGATAGCATTATCATATCCTTTCGTCCATCCTCCTTTCCCTCCCCTATTGAGTCCGTTCCTAAACCTGACCCCTCTTTGTCGGGTCTCCCTGAGAAACCTCCTTATAACCTAATATCTCTTGTGAATAAGCCTTCGAGAAGAGAAGCCATTGGAGGGCTGGAGTCTAATCATGTCCTGGTTGGGGATAGGAAGCTGAGAGGAAGGAAATAAAACCTCTCCAAGGCCCAAGTAAAAGTAAAACTTGACATTGTGGATGGGAAGCAGAGGTCTCTCTCTGGGGTGCTTAGAGCAGTGCACCCACTCTCCCATGGTTACCGATGATAATTCTCTACTACAATTGTAGGGTTTTGGCTAGTCAACCTAAAAAAATAGTGTTAAGGGAACTCATGAAGTCACACAATATGGATGTTTTGTTTCTCCAAGAAACAATGGGCTAGGGAGAGGAGGTAAAAGGTTTTCTCTCAAAAAAATTTCCTGCCTGGGTGTTCCAAGCCTTGGATTCCCAAGGAAGATTTGGGGGATTATCTATGGGTATAAACTCTACAAAAATGAAGGAGTTGTCTTCATGGGGATTTGAAAATTCCTTGCCCTTGGAAGTATATTCAAATGAGCTCTGTCACCCTCTTCTGTTACTCAATTTTTATGGGCCTTGCACGAAGAGAGTGTAGTTATGGGACATATTTTTGCCAAATATTTTCTGAAGAATCCAAATATTATTTTGGGAGGGGATCTAAATTTTCCCTGGGGTTATCAGAATCCTGGGGCCCCTCTGCGAGTGCAGACTAGCTTACAGACTTCTTCACAAATAATATGGCTTCATCAGAACTGGCGGATGCTACTCTAATCAAGCCCAAACCCACATGGAGAAATCGAAGAGTGGGAGATGAGTGGGTGGCAAAAAAAATGGATAGGTTCCTTCTTAGTGAAGACGTGGTGGCTATGTCCTCTATCTTCAGACACTGGGTGGGGGAAGGGGGACTATCAGACCATCTTCCCATTTTTCTTGAGATTAAAGGCACATACAGAAAACTAGGAATTCTGTTCAAATTCAATTCCTCCTGGCTAAAAGACGAGACATATAACACTTTGTTCCAAGACACCTGGAGGAAGGATAGACCAAGGGACCCTGGTAACATGTGTAAGAATTTTATGGAGAATCTAAAAAACATGAAGAAAGCAACCCAGGAATGGGAAAATCTGAAATTATTAAAAGAGGAGGAAGAGCTAAGGAAGGTTAATGAGGAACTTGATCTTCTTGAAAATCCAGAGGGGGAAGTATATTCCAATACTGATTCAAGGAACAAGATAAGGGATCTGGAAACAACAAGGAAGAAAATATTGTTGGAAAGGGAAGAAAGGTGGCATCTAAAAAGCAGGACTATTTGGCTACGAACAGGAGATGAAAACACGAAATTCTTCCAGAACTATGCGAAAGGAAGGAAAACTATAAACACCATTTGGGAACTGCAGATGGAGAATTGTGAGTGGGCTTGTTCTTTTGAAGGCCTCTCCTCTTTAGGAGCAAATAATTTCAAATCTCTCTTAAGAGCACCAGTAGAGGCTTCAATAGCTGAAGTAATAAGGGAAGCTCAATTTTTCCCTAGTTTCATAGATGAGGAAGGAAATAACAGCATAATGGAGTCCGCCTCTAAGGAGGAAGTAGAAGATATCCTAAATTCCATGCAGAAGGATAAGAGTCCCGCGCCTGATGGATGGACTGTAGAATTCTTTCAACACTCTTTTGAATTCTTAGGGGAAGAGCTGGTAGAAGTGGTGGAAGAGTCTCGCAACTCTGGCTCTATTTACCAACCTTTTAATGCTACTTTCTTAGCCCTTATTCCTAAAAATGAACATCCTGTCTCTTTTGATGATTTTTTCCCCATTTCTCTCGACTCCTGTATCTATAAGATCATCTTTGAGCTAATAGCCACCCATCTAAAACCTTTCCTTTAAAGAAACATCTCGTTGGAACAATTTGACTTCCTGAATGGAAGGCAAATTCATGAGGAAGTTGGGGTAGCCCAAGAAACCCTCCATAGCCTTAAGAGAAGCATGAAAAAAGGAGCTATATTTAAAATTGACTTGTCCAATGCTTATGATAGAATCATTTGGTTGTACTTGAGATTGCTAATGACTCATCTTGGTTTCAGGTTTAATTTCATTAATTGGGTAATGAGTTGTATCTCTTCATCAAGTATTTTTATCTTGATAAATGGTGTTGCAACAAGTTTTTTTAACCCACAAAGTGGTCTTTGCCAAGGTTGCCCTCTTTCACCCCTTCTATTCTTATTGGCAACAGAAGGACTGAGCCCGATGATACACGAAACGAAGAGGCGAGGGGAACTAAAAGGAATTGAAGTGGTAGTGAACTTATTTGTCACCCATATGTTGTTTGTCGACGATATTTAGCTGTTCAGTGGTGGTAGTCTGGAAGATTGCAAGAGTCTTAAGGAGCTGCTGGAACTTTTTCTAAAAGCCACGAGCCTTAATATAAACTGTTAGAAGTCATCCTTGAAAACGATAGGTCTCGCTAGGGCGGAAGTGGGAAGAATTGAAGAAATACTCCACTTTGAAGTAAAATTGCTCCAGGAGAACTTCAAATACCTGGTTTCTTCCTTAAGCCAAACTCATACTTTTTCCAAGATTGGAAATGGCTTGTTGCAAAAATTGAGGCCACAATGAAACAATGGAGCTTTAAATGGTTATCCAGAGCAAGAAGGCTAGTGTTGATAAAATCGGTTGTGATGGCCATCTCGGTATACTGGGTAGGATTATCTTGGGTCCCTAAGAGCATCCTTTCTTTAATAAACAAAGTGTGCAGTAGATTCTTATGGGAAGGATAAAAAAAGGACCATGTGACACCATGGGTGGTATGGGAGAAAATAGTAAGGCCGAAAGCATGGGGAGGATGAGGAATAAAAGAGTTAGCCTCTCTCTCAAAGTCTTTGGCAGAAAAATTAGCTTGGAGGCTAATCACCTTAGATAATATTTGGACAGCTCTCAGAAGAAGGAAATACATTGATCCTAGGTTAATTCAGGACTGGCTGAGACTGCCTCAAAAAAATTCTAAAAATTCCTCAATTGTGTGGAAAGCAACCATGGCCTCGCTCAACATCATATAACATGGTCTAGCTTGGCAAGTGGGGGATGGAATGTGGGTTAGGCTGGGTCGTGACCCCTGGGTGGGCTGTACTGGGAATTTTTCTCCCTCTAGAGAATTAATTGAGTTGTTGAACCATAGAGGTTTCACCTCTCTAAGGCAGGTCGCAAATTTGGAAAGATCAACAATGTGGAGACAAGGGTGGATGAATGGGGATGATATCCAGATTCATGCTAGATGGTTGGGGGAATGGGAGGCATACACGTTGGATCTTCAAAACTCAAACGTTAGGATACAGGAAAAGAGGGATGAACTCAGATGGGTCCATTCCCCGTTTGGGATGTACTCACCAAAGTTTGGCTATATCTGGATTATGTCCCAGAAAGGATGGGGGGAACTAGAATGGTGGTATAAACCCCTGTGGGAGATGAAAGGGCCAAAAAAAATGAGATTGTTCTTCTGGTGCATTCTCCAGAACAAAGTCCCCACTTGGGACTTTCTACAGCATAGGGGAAAGATAGGCCCGGGCTGGTGCATCTTGTGCACGAATAATCTTGAAACTGTTCAACATTTATTTCTTACATGTCCTTTTAACAATAATATCTGGAATGAATCTTTTGGGTTTCTCAAAATTCCACAGAGATGGGAAGGACGAAGATATGGTGGCAAGAAGCACCTAACGAGAGGGTCAGGAACATTCATTTGCTGATAGCTTGGGGAACCTGGATAGCTTGGAATCATGTTATTTTCAAAGACTCTCCTTTTCCCATCAGTATTTTGGCAGCAGAGGGAGTATCCATCTATGAATATATTCCAATACCCCAATAGTATCAACAAAAAAAAGTCATTCAACAGGAAGACATAAGGGGGAACATCCCATGGGATTATTTTGATGGGGCCTCAGACCCACAAGAAAGATGTGGAGTGGGTCTGGTCATACATTTTCCCTTTGGGAAAATTCTCAAAGCCTCGATTGGTCTGGTTAAGGGGACAAATAACTATGTAGAGTTAAAAGATTTACATCTTCTTCTATGCTGGCTTTCTTTCTTAAGTTGTAGAGAGGTTCAGATCTTTGGATACTCTCTAAACATTTTCAAGTGGTTCAATGGGACTCAAATATGTATAAATTATATCTTTTTTTTGTTACTTAATTAGGTATCCAAACTAAAACCCCTTTTTAACGATATATATGTTTGCCACATTTATAGGGAGTGGAACCATGAAGCAAACCTTCTTTATAAGGAGGGAATTCGACATGATATGGGGCACTGGATAGCTGTAGAAGTCGAGGATGGGCTGGTTCGGAATATCGAATAGCCTGTTTTCAACTGATGAGCTAATCATTGCTGAATTTTTCTCTTTTTTATTTTCAATAGACTTTCAGATGCTTTGCTGTTTTAAAACTGTTATCACCCTAGTAATTTATCAAAGTTGTGGGCTTTTGGTTTTTAGTCTAAGAAAAATAGGGGTAACGACAAACCTACTTCAAATCTTAGGATATAGCCTTCCTAGAATTTAGAGAAGGCTCTCTCTTTAAGATTTATCTTTGTTTTGATTTATGTTTTTAGGCTAGTTATGATAGAACAATTGGTTTTGTTTTAAGATTTTGGTGGGTAAAAATCACTTAGGATTAAACTAAGGATAAATCTACTTGTCCATTGGGCTATGGAATCTAAGTCTAGATAGCAGTACTAGAAGGCAAGGCCAAAGGTGTACAAATGTGTTCAGGGAAAGGTAGATAACCCTCACAGATTTTTGGAAATGTTTTTGATGAAATGGTATGATTGGGATAAAGGGAAATGAAGGATCCTTTGATCTGAAAAATGGAAGAAGGAGGTAGAGGTCAAACGGGAGTAGGAGTAATGAAGGATTCCTAACATCGGAAATCAACAGAAAACATTTAAATGGTAACTTAGTTAAAAACAGGGAGCAAAAGGCTAGTTCTGTAGTAATATTCCTAGTTACTCATTAAGATTGAACAAACATATATAATGGAATGCATGAAACTCAGAAAAGAAACAATGACAATAAGAAATGTACTTCACTCTTCAACTTATCACATGAATCCTGAATTATGATGCCACCTTAAGCTTTGTCTAGATTGCTACTTTGAATTCAACACATGAAAGTCTCCAATGTATCAGCAAAAGTCTATAGTAATCTTAGAAATTTTATTCCACACTTAATACTTCAAAGAGTGAAGTATTTATACAAAATATTGCTTACAAATATCCTAAATAGGTGTAGGAATATTTTTAGGAAATACAAAATATCTTTACAAAATAAGAGGGACAACTTCTTAACAAATTAGCAAGTTGTCCTCTTATCCAAAATATATAGAACAACTCTTTCTAATCTAGGAGCTTTTATTGGCAAGTTGTCCTGCTTGCTGGCTGCTTAGGAAATATCTTTGTTTGAGCTTCTTTCACTGATAATCTTTCTTCTGATACATTTTAACGCTGCTCTTTTAACCCTGATACACTTTGACTGATATTTTCACTCTTTACTGCTGTAAAAAGAAGCCTTTATTCAGTAAAACATCAGCTGACTATTTTTTTGGTTTCACTTTTGTTGGACTGCTTCTCATGTAGTTCTCTTCATTGTTTTGCCGTTTCAATGTTACATTAAATCTGTAAAAACCTGCCATTGCTCTGCATTTGGTATTGTCACATTTTTGAGATTTCTAAAGTTTTCATCAACATCTATGTACTTGGAAAAATTAGGCTTAAAGGAAAAAAGAGGCGTGATCTCATTTTGAACAAAAAACAAATCTTCAATATATTGAAGATTGACCTTTCCTGTGGGAGAGCCCTATGGTAGTAGGTTGTTGATTTGTTCTTTTGAAAAATCCCTTATCTTCTTGTCATAATATTTTTGGGCCATTAGTTTTTCATTGAAGACATGAATATCTGGAACACCAGTTTGTCTCAACATAGTGTATTTTGCTAAAAACTTGGTTATAGAAACATTCATTGCATCACACTTTTCCTCTAAATTTTTCATTAGATTTCTCTTTGCCAGAACCTTCTTGATCTGTAAAATGGTCTCTATTCTATTATGTACCTATAATTCTTCTAACTATGCTCTGTTTTTACTATTCAAGAAAGTGATGAGCTTCAAAGCTTGTGCTGGTTTATTTGCTAACTCTTCCTTTGTCTTTTGGATTTCCACTTGTGTTGCTAGAAGTAAATCTCTCTGTTCATACATAATTTGAATTGAAGGCCATTGGAGATGAATGACATCAATTATATTCGTCCAAAGGTAATTTCTTACGCAAGAAATTTTTTTAGTGAAATTCAAGTCTTTTTGTAGGCTTTTGATTTGCTCTTCAAGTCTCTTGGCCCTTTGCTCATAATTGTTGGCATTGATTAATGTTTTTTTTTAGAGGCTTCTATATTTTGAATCATCTTTTTCAAACAATTAATTTCATTATTTTTTAGTGACAGTTCCTCCATAGCCTTTACTATCTGTCCTGCATCATTTGTGTGTTGTAACTGCGTTTTTGAAGAATCATTGGCTAATGTTGTAGCTGAATGCGCTCGCATTGCAGTTGCTAATGGCTCACTAGGTGCTAATTTTTCTCCCAATGTAGAGGCCACAGTTGTGGTAATTACTGGTATGACTAAGGGGATAATTGGAACTTCAAATTCTTTGACAATTTCTTTCTCTTTCACAAGTTGATCCAATTGTGTTTCCATTTCTTTTATTTTAGCAATTAGTTTGATAATCAACTGCATCATGTCTTCTTTTTCTATCTATTCTTGAAGAATTTCTTTAATTTGAGGGTGCTCACTTTGAGGAAGCTTCAACTATTTCCTCAAAGCTGCAATGTCTTCATTTTTCTTTTTAATTAATATTTATGCTGCTGGAACATCAGAAGGATCAACTCCCACCTGCAAAACTAAGTCTTCTAAGGCTTTAAACCTTAGATCTTTAGCATACAAAGAGCCTTTTTCCAGCTTCATTTGATCCTGCATGTTAATAATGGTATTCTACAACTTAGTAGCACTCATAGCCTTTGTTACCACTATAGAATATAACATCTTAGAGCTATGTCTGTGGAATTCTATTTGGTCTATTTCATGCACATTTTCAGTATCTACTTCAAACTCAACCTTTTTGTAGTCTGCCACTGTCTTAGGTGTTTAAGTAGTTGGTTGCAGATATGACATGATAATTTTATTTGTGGAATAGTCAAAGGTTGTAAGTAGCCTGTTCTTATTCCCTGGCTTCTGTTTAAAAAATTGAGAGTAAACCTCACTTTTGATTTTTTCATTCTTTTGTTTGATTTGTTTGTACCTTGCTGTGATGTCTAGGTCTTTTTCCTCCACTGTGTGTGAGGAAGAAGCCTCCATGTTTTTCTGTCTTTCAATCATATGAGTATCTTGTTCACTTGCTGTTTGATATTTTTGTATGTCTGTAAGAATCTCATTTACTATTACTGTAGCCTCATCATTTTTTACCTCAGGCTCATTTGTATCCTCAATATCAATTAGTTTTTCTTTCCCCATGGAAATTAATTTGAGCCTTTAATTGTAAATCAACTTGAATTTAGTATCGATGGTGGTCTTAGGTGTATAAGATCCTTCATCTCTACCTCTTTTTGTAGAGGTTTCAATCTATTTTGCAACTACCATAGTTTGTGTAACATTCATCTTTTCCGCTGGCTCTGCATTTACTGTCGTATCTTTCAATGTATTATCCGCCCATTTTGTTTGATTTGAAAATTTTTCAATTTCTGGCTTGGGCTCATGTATGAAAGGAGGCAGCTTGCAGTTGACCCTTATATTTCTGAGAATTCCTTGAGGGTCATATTTCCAAGGGAATCTTTCATGAAATTTTAACTCTGATAATATTTTCTCTACTTCCTTTTCATCATTTTTGTTATTCACAATAAAAGGACCAATATGATTTTTCAACTTGAACTGAGTTTTATTTTTAGAAACCATGAAATTAATGGAATCAGAGTTTAAAACATGTCTTAAGTATTCTAATGAAAAAAATATAATTCTCAAATACTTTGGAAATTTGTAAGGCAGTAGATTTGATCCAAAAATCCTCAATTCTGTGTTCTTTTCATACAAATACCAGACTCCCATTTTGCATTGTTCTGATAACTGCAATATTCTCTTCATGTCCTCACTTATCCTAGGCTGCTTTGCTTTATATAATATACTCATTGCTAGTTGGAGGAATAGATCTAAAATGTCTGTAAAACTGAAATCACTACTTTCTTTTCTCAGTAAAGTGGTCCAGGAAACAACGGATAGAGGCTAGCCCTCTAAGTCCATTTTTTGTAATGCAATTGGAAACTTGTCACATTGAAAATACAAGAACAAGTGAAATAAGTATGATGAATATCTGAACACCCCTTCAGTGGGAAGTTTGGTCAATTGATAGTGGATACTATCAGCTATAAATCTGGCATAGTCAAAGATCATTGCAAGAGGTTGACTAGGGGATAAAGTAGATAAAAAACCAAGGATGGATGCATCAGTGAATTCATCTGAGAAGTATCCTAGTATGAAAGAAAGCATTGATATCACATGTCTGGATCCTTCAGGAAATTTGGAAGTGGAGTAAGGAGGATTTAGCTTTGGAATGTCCACATGAGATGGCATAAAGTTCTGGAAAATCATAAATCTCTTAGGACAATCTAATCCTAAATATAACTGAGTCAATGCTTCTATGGATAGAGAAATGCCTTGGGTTAAAATTGTAACTGTAACATCTCATTAATGGATTCTACAGTAATAGAAAATAGAATCTTCCTATCAGCATTAACAATTTCTCTCTGAGCTGGTACATAGTGTTTCTGACATAATCTCATAAGGTCTTGGCCAGGGTGTGTTATCAGAACCATATATTTGGGTAGATTATTCTCCCAAATAGGAATTTCATCTTTGTATAAGAACTTATCCAAACACCAACTGTGAATCTCCAATAGATTGAATTCTACCACAGGGTCTGCAATTTTATAATAATCCATATCAGTTAAGGGTATGGTTTCTTCAATAGGTATTGGTGGCTGAAGGGGATTGATAGACACAATGGTTTTTGTAGTGATTTCAGGAGAGGATTTGATTGCTTTTGATGCTTCTAACTTAGGAGGTTTGGATCCCCAAGGTTTGATAGGCTTAGACCCCCCCAACTTTGGATGTCATTTTTTTCTTAGTCATTTTTAAACAACAAAAGCAATTTTAAACAGTTTGCAATAGTTGAATTTCCTTAATAGAGGATAATTGAGCAATTTTATAGGCAAATATGATGTCAGTTGGTGCTTCAATGCTCAATTATGAATCTGGAATGGGTAAAACTAATTTAAGACAGAAAATAGGGGTTTTCTGAATGATTCAGACTGTAAAAATGATTTTTCAAGAGATCTGTGGGCTTTAAAATCTTTCCTGGTCCTTAAATTGAATTTTTGATGTTTTAAAGTGAGGAATTAGGCTTCAAAACAAGGTTTTTCTGAAAACAACAATTTCTGGGGAAATTTTGCAAGGGTTTGTCCTGTTTTTGGTACTTTCTGGGCAAATTATGTGGACAATTTTTTTTTCTTTTTCTAATTTTAATTTCAAATAATAAGCAGTGGAATGGAAGAATAATGTAATAAAACTTTATATAATATGATTTATAACCAAAGTTTCATTAGAAAAGGGTAATGTGGATTATGGAATGTTATATAGTTATAACAAAGGTTTAGCTGTAGGATATGGGTGCGTGAGGTGGAATATGAAGATTTAACCATGGGTTAGGCTATGTATAGCATGAGGCTATTACATAGTTGGAAATAATCAATGTGAATTATGATATAAACCTTTAGTTCATTTGCAATAAACCTTGGATTAATGCGAGGATAGAAACAATGTATTTACAAAGGTTTTGGAGGAATAAAGTTTAGTTTAAATTAAAATTTATGATTAGCTTGGCAGTAGTTTTATTTTTCAAATACATGTCATTCTTCTGAAAGCTTATTTATATTTATATTTTTATTATATAGTTTTAGTCTATTAAAGGCTTAAAACCATAGGGGGCGGGATATTTACATATTGTTAGTTTTATGCCAAAGGGGGTATATTTTGGGATTTTATTTTCAACATGTGGATAATTAACTTTGGCATAAAATCTTATAATAGTGGGTTTTAGAGGATATAAAAATAAAAGGAGTTATATTAATAGGATAAGGTCTCATTTTAGGGAGTTAATAAAAATAAGTTAGAAATCACTATGACAAGGAAAATGAAATACTCAAGAAATACACTTATATGACTAAGTAAATGGAAAACCTTAAAGAAAAGTTTATCATTTGATGATTTCACCACTTTTACTTAGGATGAGATGTTTTTTGAGGGTTTGTATGCTTTATGAAATCGAGGAAGTCAATCAAAAGGGATATTATGTGTTTTTGAGTTGTGATGGGTGAATGAAGGGTAAATAATGATAATTGGGGATTAATATAGGAATTCAACACTTTTAACTAACAGTCATTGAGCCTTGGGTCTGATCCCAACAGAAGTCAGAGAAATTCTCTGAGCACCTTTGACCGAAAGTCGGGAATGCAGAATAACTATAGGGGATGGGAAATTAGTAATTTTTACCTGGTGATGAATATTTACAAGCTTCTTCACACTTCTTTCTGCCTACCCAACTTTAATCTAACATTTTTTCTTCCATTTTGCAAGTGCACTTGAGCTTGCTACCTTGAAACATTTTATTCTTTTGAAAAGCATAAAAACTATCTAAATATACCTTATATCATCCGAGGGCTCAAATTAAACTAATGAGCTCCTCTTTATTCTCTACCTATCTACTGATTAATCAAGATTAGATTGTCTGACTAATATTTATTCACTATCTAGAACTTGAAATTCACAACATGAAAAGTCAAGATTAAACAGTTTAACTCATCATGGATTATGGCATTTATTGACACTTTTCCATAATCATTTGCAAAAAGTAAAAAGTAGTGGCATTTGGACTTGGTCACTTTCATGTTTTATTTCTTTTTCTTTTGGGGTCTATATTCTTTTAAGTCCTTTGATTTTTATTTTAGGACTTTTACCCTCTTTTTTGATTTTCTATTTTTTTTTTACAATATATGGGAAAACAACTTGCAGAAAGCAAGGTATGTACATATTTTACAAGACTGTAATAAGTCAATTCCAAATTATGAATCCTATACTTATAGGACCCTAACAGCGACTTCACATGGGGATGGCATTTCCTAGTGAAATGTCAAGAACTTCAAGACTAGTAGCCTTCAACTTTGACCTTGATGATTCAGTAATTATCTTTTGATTTCTGCAAGAACTGATATTTATGACATTTTACTCTTCAAAGCTTAGGGCCTTCTCTTCGGGCTTCAACTTTGGAAATAAAACATCCAATCCAATCTAAAAACTTCAATGGATATTTACAATGGTGTAAAAAGTAACTGAGACTAACTATTTGTTAACTCAGAAGAATAGTAGTGTTTGATCATTCTACCATTAATTGGTCCATCTTGAGTATCTGCTCCATCCAAATCTTTGATGAAAAGGTCATTTTTACCCTTGTATCCATAAATTACATAAGGCACTTTCCATAGAAAGTAAAACTTTCCATGCTTACCTTTTTCTTCTCTCCTGGAATCCCATTTTAACACTTTATCTCCAATGGCAAAGTCATCTTCTTTACTTCTTTTGTCAAAAATTTTCTTGATTTTCTCTTGAATGACTTGAGATTTTTCATACACTTCTTCCCTTGTCTATTGTAGAAGAATATTCTGATTTATCCTTCTTTTTTATATCATTTTACTCTACTTGTGATTCTTGAATGATATTCATTACTGGAACATGTAATGATGATGGGAAAATTGCATCCATTCCATTAAAAGTTGGTAAGGAGAAGTTCCAATTGAATTTTTGGCAGTAAGTCTATCTGCCCATAATGCATAGACTAACTTTTTATTCCAAGTTTTCTTATTGTATTCAAGTATATTTTTAATGATATTCACAAGGCTTTTATTTGAAGATTCAACTAGGCCATTACCCTGAGGGTAATAAGCAGTAGAGTGGCCTAGGGTAATATGGTACTTGTGACAGAAGGCAATCATTTTCTTAGATTTAAATTCAGTTGCATTATCAGTAATTATTTTCTGTGGGCATCCAAATCTAGATAAAAGGTTGTTTTCTTTGAAAGAGATAATGACTGAATCAGTGGCTTGCCTGAAAGGAATGGCTTCAATCCACTTAGTGAAGTAATCTGTGGTAGTCAAGATCCATTTGTGTTGGCCAGAGAATGGAGGGTGAATTTCTCCAAAGAAATCTAAAACCCATTGTTGAAATGGCATCTCAGTTGAAATTGGCTTTAAGGGTAAAGGTAACAACTTCTTTTTTCCTTCAAAAATTTGTCATTTGTGACATGAAGTAACAAATTTCTTAACCTCAGAAAATAAGGTAGGCCAGTAAAAACCAGATTTGAGAATCTTATCTGCAGTACTTTTCCAATATAAGTGTACACCACAATCACCTGCATGAAATTCTTCAAGAATTTTGTTAGCTTCTGATTTTACTAAACAATTCAGTAATATCCCACTTTGTTATTTCTGATAAAGCACATTATTCATAATACAAAATCTCATTTATTTAAGTTGAATAAATCTAGATTTAGTCCTTGTTAATCCAGGAGGAGCTCGTAAATATGTAAGTACAAAGATAATATCTGAGTACCACGGTGAGTCTAGAAAGGCTTCATTGATCAATGGAATTGCCATGTCTTCTTGGTTTTTGACCTGAGCAATAAAATTTATATCTAATGCATTGCAATTGGATTAAGCCATCAATCTAGCTAATCCATGTCCTTTAATGAGTTTAGTTGGTTTAATCTCTAAGTCATATTATAGGATAGTGGAAATCCACTTTCCTCTTCTGCCATCAGGACCATCCTGAGTGAGAATGTCCTTTACTACAGAATTAGGGACATAGGCAATAATGTGGGAGTAAAGAATGTAAAATCTCAAATATTTTATGGCTTTAATCAAAGCTAAAGCTTTTTTCTCCATTATGTTATATTTCATAGGTGCATCTCTAAGAGTTTTACTGAAAAAAGCTATAGGTTGTTCAAAACCTTGATCATTCTTCTGTTGTAGAATTGCAACAATGGTATGTTCTGAGGTAAATGAAAAAATTAGAAAGTCTTTTTTAAAATCAGGACTGATTAAAACTGGTGTTTTAGTTAAAGCTTGTTTAATAGAGACAAATGATTGTTTTGCTTCAACTATCCATTTTAAAACCGAGTCTTTTTAAAGCATATTATTCAGTTCTCTGATGAATTCTGCTAAGTTAGAAATAAATCTTCTTAAAAATTTTATTTTACTTAAAAATTCTTGTAACTCTTTGATATTTCTAGGTGGATGAATGTTTAGAATGGCCTCTATTCTTGAAGGATCTATCCTAATACCTTCCTTTGAAATTATGTGTCCTAGTAATTTTCCTTCTTCTAGTCCAAAAAGAGTCTTCTTAGGGTTTAAATATATACCAAATTTTCTACATTTAATAAAAAATTGTCTCAAATGATCCAAGTGTTCATTATTTGACTTAGAAAAGACAGTAATATCATCTAAATAAATAACCAAGAAGTCATGTATTTCCTTAGCAAAGGCTATATCCATAGCCCTTTGAAATGTAGCTCCAGCATTCATCAAACCAAAAGGAATTTTCACATACATGAAACTGCCTCAAGGAGTGGTAAAAGTTGTTTTGGCTTGGTCTTCCTTTTGAACAAGTATCTGGTTATATCCTAAAAAACCATCCAATAAAGATATCCTAGAAGAACCAACTACCCTTTGTAAAATATGATCCATCTTGGGTAAAGGGTAATTATCCTTCAATGATACTTTATCGAGATTTCTAAAATCTACACATAATCTAATTTCACCTGTTTTCTTTCTGGTAGGTACTAAGTTTGATACCCAATCAGAATATATGATTGGTGCAATGATTTCGGCATCATACATGAATTTAACCTCTTTCTCTATCAAAGGTAATAATACAGGATTAATCCTCCTCAATTTTTGTTTAAATGGTTTCTGATCATCTTTTATAGGAATCTTGTGTTGAATTATGTTTGTATCATAAGCTTTTAGATCTTCATAAATCCATGAAAACACATCTTGATACTCCTTTAAAAGTTCTATGTATTTTTCTTTTTCTTGAGGGGGTAAATATTTTGACAATTTGATCATTTTTTGCTTTAATTCTGTCCCAATGTTACATTCCTTAATGTCAGACCTTACTAGTTCCATTTTTGGCTTTTTAGGCACATCATTAGAATAAAAAGGTCCTCCAAAGCAGTTAAACCCTTAGGCAAAAATTTATCATTTAAATCTAACATCTCAATTTCTTCTTCAGTAACTTCCTCTATATCTACTTTCTTTAAGTTATCTATGTCAGATTGAGTAAATACAGTGGGGTTGTTAAATTTATGTACATCTATGTTATCTATTTCACAATTAAAATCTGAATCTATATTACAATCTGAATCTATCTTACAATTTTGAAATTCTTCCTCATTATTCAGAAAATGGTAAATTGTTCATCTTCAAAGAAAATCTGCCAATATTTGACATTGTCTGGGACAATGGGTCTATATTTAACTTCAGCAGTATACCTATGTGTTGGTTGAAAGGGTAAGTTACATGTGCTAGCAAAATTTACTAAGCAGTGAGCTTGAATGTTCTGTTTTCTAGGTATATTAGCAAACTCACATTCCAATAAATCTTCACATAAATCAATTGCTGCATCTCTATATCTGGCTAATCTAGGATTATGAACAGAATAATCTCCATTTACTTTCTTAATGATCAATTCTGAATCTCCCATGATTAAAATTCTCTTACCTCCTAATGTTCTGATGATTCGGAGGCCTAAGATAAGTGCCTCATACTCGGCCATGTTATTAGTACATTTTAAGTTGAGTCTAAAGGCATTTTCTTATGAATGACCTGTTTCTATGTTTGTGATCCATATTCCAGCTCCTACTCCTGTTTTGTTCACTGAGCCATCAAAATCTAAGTGCCAAAGGGCTTCATGAAAAATATTGTCATTATTTTGTTTTGGCTTTATGTCAATTGGTTCTATTTGGATTTCATTGTTATCTGAGTTAGAGAAAATGAAGGAATCAAGGTCAGTTGGTGTTGAATAAATGGGGTAATTTATGGACCTTTCTGCACTACTGACCATGAATTTCATTAAAGTTTCCCTATAGAGTTTCTTGGGCTGTCCAAATACTGATATAATAGCATAGCTCATGTCTAATGGTAGAGATCCCTGCAACTTTGCTCCCCATGAGTGAGAAAGAAGCATACCATACTTTGGTGGGATGTCAGCTACTACAATATCCATAACCATGCTCTTACCAGGGTACTGAACCAAATTCACATATAAGTCTTTGATCAATCCTATGCACTTAACTTTGCTGGAATCAAAATAGAATAAATTTTTATAAGGCCTGGTTATTTTTAGTTTTAGAGTTTCCATAATGGCTTTTGGCATTAAATTGTGGGAAGCTCTTGAATCTAACATAGCATTATGTAAAATCTGATCGTGAAAAGTAAGGCTGATATAGAAAGGAGGCACTGTTCCATATGAATTCATACCACTTACATCAGGGCCAAATATCAACTCAGGTTGGTCGTCATTCAAATTAATGGCATCTTCACCATCATTCATGCTCAAAGTTTCAGTGATTTTTGATTTATATAAGTCATTCTTTACCAATTTTGTTAAAGGAATTGGTATTTTTAACTTAGCTATTTCAGTTTGAATATTGAATGAGGGTTGAGACTTACTAATCTGAAGTAATTCATCTTTTGTAACTGTCATATGAGTTGATTTTTCTTGAATTTCAATATATGTACTTTTATCTTCAGTTGTTTTAATATTCTTAATCTGAATTTCTTGATTTTTGTTGTTTTTAATCCTTTTTTCAGGGACAGTTTGTGTGGCAGCAGATGTTCTATCAGACTTTAAATTTTTAGCATCTATTGTTTTAGGATTAGAATCAGTAGGATTCTTTTTAGGATCAAGAATTTTTGTCTTTATTGAATTAGAGGCTTTTTTAGGATTATATTTTGGCACATATTTAGAAGATTGGGCCACTTCATCAGTGATGTCAACAATTTTTGGGTTTGGAAATTTTTTAGGACTGGAAGGAGTGGAATTTTGCTTGTTTTCCCTTGGGAAAATTTGCAAAATTTTTATTTTTGGGGCTTCTACATTCTTTTTAGTTTGATTTTGAGAATTTTTTTTTGTAGAAGTTTCATTGTTTTTCTTGTTTCTAACGTTATACTGACTGTGAATTTCATTAATAGAAAAGTCATAACCTTGTCTGAAATCAAAGGATTCAATAGATTCTACTTTGAGTTGTTGAAGCTCAAAAAGTTCTTGATCCTCCTGAGTGAAGAAAATAGTGTTGTTTTCATCTATCCCCATTATTAGATTGATGTTATCCTCATCTTCATCATTATTTTGAGAACTCTCAACATAGTTCTCTTGAAATGGGGCCCTAATGTTTTGGTATGGAGTAGCTTCTTTAGCTTTTCCAGGATTATTATTTTTTCTAAAATTGGGATTTCTGATTTGAGGTTGATTATCCCATTGAGGTTTTTTATCTAAATTGTCTAATATTTCAACCACCCTTTCTAAAGTTTTAGCAAAAAAATATAATTTAACATCTGAATTTGAATTTTCTTCTTTAATTGTGACTCTTCTTTCATTTATATGTCTGCCTTTTCTAGCTAGAATATTAATTTCTACACTAACAACATCTAATTGCATCTGTTCTAATGTTTCAGCATCTCTTTCTCTTAGTTGATAGGCCATCTCTGGATCAAATCCATAAGGGAATTTAAGAAGCACAGAGTAAGGTGTAGGTTTAAGATCTGCAGGAATAGAATTATAGACACTGTTATACCTAGTGCAGTAATCTTGAACAGACTCATTAGGAGATCTTTTTAAACCATCAAACTCAGACAAAATTTGTAGGGGGTTATTTTTCTTTTCCCATCTATTTAAAAATGTTCTATGAAATGCAGATAAATTATCTATACTACCAACGGCTAAATTTTTGAACCATTTCTTAACTTCTCCTGTCAAAGTTTGAGAAAATAACCTCATCTGGACATCTGGCTCATAAATTTCATAAATTTCACAGTAGTCTGTCATTTTTGTGACATGTTGTTGAGCAGTATATTGTGATAGGCCATCAAATAGTGGTATATTTTTCTGGTAATCTTGGGGCATATCATGGAGGTTTTGAGGCAAGACAAGGGGAGAATACCTGACAGCCATGGCTTGAAGCTTTGCTAAGCTAGGAGGTAAAATAGAAATGACAGGGGCTGTGCTGGATATGGTAGATGATGTGCTGAAAGCTGTACTTGAAGAGCTTGGAAAACAAGCTATTATATATATGGAATTGGTTGGAAATAAAGATGTAGTGCTTATAAAAGTAGTGAATGCAGTGGACTGAGAGGATGAGGGAAATACTATCCTAGGCTGCAAAGGCAACTTAGGAATAATTTTTTTTGTGGATGAACTTGCAGTGGAATCTAAAAATGAGGTGACAGCACACAGAGTTGAATCTTTTGCTGGAATTATTGTTGCGTGCAATTGAGAAACTGGAGGCTTAATGTAAGATAATAAATGGGCTAATTTAATAGCTTCATCAATGTATTTAATCAGTGTAGCATTAATCCTTTCTATTTGACTTTCAGATTCAGATTTGTCTTATTTTATTCTTGCTGAAATAATTTTCTTTTTTGCATTCAAAAATGAAGAAAAAACGGGATCTATGACAGTATCTTTTAAATCAGTTTCAATTTTTTTTTTAAACAATGAATTTTCAAACTTGAAATCAAAATCAATATCAGTTAAGCTCACTAATTCTTTGGGTAAAGAATTTTCTTTTCTTAATGGTATTTCAGTCTCTAAATTTACAGTTTGTTTTTTCTTCTTTCCAATCTGTTCTGGGTTATCTACTATAACTGCAGGCTTAGAATCCGGGTTAGACCTGGTATAGTAGGTTTTCCTAGAAGCTAGAATGACTATTTTGAATACCCACAACCTCTAGAAAATAATCTTAAAGTAGAAAAGATAAATTAAAGATCTTCCTTCAAGATTAAATTCAAGACTGGGGATTGGTTAGTTCCCCAATATGGTCGCCAGTATGTTATCACCCTAGTAATTTCTCAAAGTTGTGGGCTTTTGGTTTTTAGTCTAAGAAAACTAGGGGTGACCACAAATCTGCTTCACATCCTAGGATCTAGCCTTCCTATAATTCAGGGAGGGCTCTCTCTTTAAGATTATCTTTGTTTTGATTTATGTTTTTAGGCTAGTTATGATAGAACAATTGGTTTTGTTTTAATATTTTGGTGGGTAAAAATCACTTAGGATTAAACTAAGGAGAAATCTACTTTTCCATTGGGCTTATGGAGTCTAAGTCTAGATAGCAGTACTAGAAGGCAAGGCCAAAGAGGTACAAATATATTCAGGGCAAGGTATATAACCCTTAGATATTTTGGGAAAGGTTTTTGATGAAATGGTATGATCGGGATAAAGGGCAATGAAGGATCCTTTGATCCAGAAAATGGAAGAAGGAGGCAGAGGTCAAACGGGAGTAGGAGAAATGAAGGATTCCTAACACCGGAAATCAACAGAAAACATTTAAATGGTAACTTATTTAAAAACAGGGAGCAAAAGGCTAGTCCTGTAGTAATATTCCTAGTTACTCATTAATATTGAACAAACATATATAATGGAATGTATGAAACTCAGAAAAGAAACAATGACAATAAGAAATGTACTTCACTCTTCAACTTATCACATGAATCCTGAATTATGATTCCACCTTAAGTTTTGTCTAGATTGCTACATTCAATTCAACACATGAAAGCCTCCAATGTATCTGCAAAAGTCTATAGTAATCTTAGCAATTTTATTCCACACTTAATACTTCAAAGAGTGAAGTATTTATACAAAATATTGTTTACAAATATCCTAGAGAGATATAGGAATATCTTTAGGAAATACAAAATATCTTTACAAATTAAGAGCGAAAGTTTCTTAACAAATTAGTAAGCTGCCCTCTTATCCAAAATATATAGAACAACTCTATCTAGTCAAGGAGCTTTTATTGGCAAGTTGTCCTGCTTGTTGGCTGCTTAGGAAATATCTTTGTTTCAACTGCCTTCACTGATACTCTTTCTTTTGATACACTTTAAAGCTGCTATTTTAACCCTGATACACTTTGAATGATATTTTCACTCGTTACTACTGTGAAAAGAAGCCTTTATTCAGTAACAATCAGCTGACTATTTTTTTGGTTTCACTTTTGTTGGACTGCTTCTCATGTAGCTCTCTTCACTTTTTTGCCTTTTCAATGTTACGTTAAATAAGTAAAAACCTACCATTGCTTTGTATTTGTTATTGTCACATTTTTTAGCTTTCTAAAGTTTTCATCAATGTCTGTGTACTTGGAAAAATTAGGTTTAAAGACAAAAATATGCTTGATATCATTTTGAAAAAAAAAGCAAATCTTCAATATATTGAAGAATGACCTTTCCTGTGGGAGAGCCCTGTGGCAATGGCTTGCTGATTTGTTCTTTTGAAAAATCCCTTATCTTCTTGTCAGAATATTTTTGGGCCATTAGTTTTTCATTGAAGACATGAATATCTGGAAGACCAGTTTGTCTCAGCATAGAGTATTTTGCTAAAAACTTGGCTATAGAAACATTCAATGCATCACACTTTTCCTCTAAATTTTTCATCAGATTTCTCTTTGTCAGAACCTTCTTGAATTATAAAATGGTCTCTATTCTATCCTGTACCTGTAATTCTTCTAACTCTTCTCTGTTTTTACTATTCAAGAAAGTGATAAGCTTCAAAGCTTGTGCTGGTTTATTTGTTAACTCTTCCTTTTTCTTTTGGATTTTCACTTGTGCTGCTAGAAGTAAGTCTCTCTGTTCATAGATAATTTGAATTGAAGGCCAATGGAGATGAATGGCATCAATTATATTTGTCCAAAGGTAATTTCTTATGTAAGAAATTTGTTCAGTGAAATTCAAGTCTTTTTGTAGGATTTTAATTTTCTCTTGAAGTCTCTTGGCCCTTTTCTCATAATTGTTGGCATTGATTAATGTTGTTTTGTTGGAGGCTTCCATATTCTGAATCATCTTTTTCAAACTATTAATTTCATTGTTTTTTAGTGACAGTTCCTCCATAGCCTTTACTATATGTCCTGCATCATCTATGTGTTGTACCTGTGTTGTTGAAGAATCAGTGGCTGATGTTGTAGCTGAATGCACTGGCACTACAGTTGCCAATGGCTCATTAGGTGCTAATTTTTCACCCAATGTAGAGGCCACAACTGTGGTAATTACTTGTATGACTGAGGGGATAATTGGAACTTCAGATTCTTTTACAGTTTCTTTCTCTTTCAGAAATTGATCCAATTGTGTTTCCATTTCTTTTATTTGAGCAGTTAGTTTGATAATCAACTACATCATGTCTTCTTTTTCTGTCTGTCCTTGAAGAATTTCTTTAGTTTGAGGGTGCTCACTTTGAGGAAGCTTCAGCTATTTCCTCAAAGCTGCAATGTCTTCATTTTTATTTTTGATTAATATTTATGCTACTGGAACATCAGAAGGATCAACTCCCACCTGCAAAACTAAGTCTTCTAAGGCTTTAATCCTTAGATCTTTAGCATACAAAGAGCCTTTGTCTAGCTTCATTTTATCCTGCATGTTAATAATGGTATTCTGCAACTTAGTAACACTCATAGCCTTTATTACCACAGTAGAATATAACATCTCAGAGCTATGTCTGTGGAATTCTATTTGGTCTAGTTCATGCACATTTTCAGTATCTACTTCAAACTCAACCTTTTTGTAGTCTGCCACTGTCTTAAGTGTTGACGTAGTTGGTTGCAGATATGACATGATCATTTTATTTGTGGAATAGTCAAATACTGTAAGTATCATGTTTGATTCCCTGGCTTCTGTTTAAGAAATTGAGAGTAAATCTCACTTTTTATTTCTTCATTATTTTGTTTGATTTGTTTGTACCTTTCTTTGATGTCTAGGTCTTTTTCCTCCACTATGTGTGAGGAAGAAGCCTCTATGTTTTTATGTCTTTCAATAATCTGAGTATCTTGTTCACCTGTTGTTTGATATTTTTGTATGTCTCTAAGAATCTCATTTACTATTATTATAGCCTCATAATTGTTTACCTCAGGCTCATTTGTATCCTCAATATCAATTAGTTTTTCTTTCCCTATGGAAATGAATTTGAGTCTTTTATTGTAAATCAACTTGAATTTAGTATCGGTGGTGGTCTCAGCTGTATAGGTTCCCTCATCTCTACCTATTTTTGTAGAGGTTTCAATCTTTTTTACAACTACCATAGTTTGTGTAACATTCATCATTTTTGTTGGCTTTGCATTTACTGTTGTATCTTTCAATGTATTATCTGCCCTTTCTGTTTGATTTGCAAATTTTTCAATTTCTGGCTTGGGCTCATGTATGAAAGGAAGTAGTTTGAACTTAACCCTTATATTGCTAATAATTCCTTGAGGTTCATGGTTCCAAGGGATGCTTTCCTGAAATTTTAACTCTGATAATATTTTCTCTACTTCCTTTTCAACATTTCTGTTATTCACAATAAAAGGACCAATCTGATTTTTCGACTTGAACTGAGTTTTATTTTTAGAAGCCATGAAGTTAATGGAATCAGAGTTTAAAACCTGTCTTAAGTATTCTAATGCAAAAAATCTAATGTTCAAATACTTTGGCAATTTGTAAGGCAGTAGATTTGATCCAAAAATCCTCAATTCTATGTGCTTTTCATACAAATACCAGTCTCCCTTTTTGCACTATTCTGATAACTGCAATATTCTCTTAATGTCCTCGCTTATCCTAGGCTGCTCTTCTTTATATAATATACTGATTGCTGGTTGGAGGAATAGATCTGAAAATTCTGTAAAACTGAAATCACTGCTTTCTTTTCTTAATAAAGTGGTCCAGAAAACAATGGATAGAGGCTGGACCTCTAAGTCCATTTTTTGTAATGCAATTGGAAACTTGTCATATTGAAAATACAAGAACAATTGAAATAAGTAAGATGGATATCTGAAGACCCCTTCAGTGGGCAGTTTGGTCAATTGATACTATATACTATCAGTTATAAATCTGGCATAGTCAAAGATAATTGCAGGAGGTTGACCAGGGAATAAAGTAGATAAAAAACCAGTGAATTCATCTGTGAAGTATCCTAGTATGAAAGAAAGAATTGAAATCACATGTCTGGAACCTTCAGGAAATTTGGAAGTGGAGTAAGGAGGATTTAGCTTTGGAATTTCCACATGAGATGGCATAAAGTTCTAGAAAATCATAAATCTCTTAGGAAAATCTAATCCTAAATATAACTGAGTCAATGCTTCTATGGATAGAGGAACCGCCTTGGGATCAAATTGTAATTTTAACATCTCATTAATGGATTCTGCAGTAATAGAAAATAGAATCTCCCTATCAGCATTAACAATTGCTCTCTGATCTGGTACATAGTGTTTCTGTCATAATCTCACAAGGTCTTGGCCAGGGTGTGTTACTGGAAGCATATATTTGGGTATATTAGTCTCCCAAATAGGAAATTCATCTTTGTCTAAGAAATTATCCAAACACCAATTGTGAATCTCCAAAAGATTGAATTCTACCACAGGGTTTGCAATTTTATAATCTGTATTAGTCAAGGGGATGGTTTCTTCATTAGGTACTGGTGGTTGAAGGGGATTGATAAACATAGTGGTTTTTTCAATGAGTGCAGGAGTGGATTTGATGGCTTTTGATGCTTCTGACTTAGGAGGTTTGGATCCCCTAGATTTGATAGCCTTAGACCCCACAACATTGGATGCCATTTGTTTCCTAGTCATTTTTAAACAACTAAATCAAGTTTAAATAGTTTTCAATAGTTTAATTTCCTTAATAGAGTATATTTGAGCAATTTTATAGGCAAAGATGATGTCAGTGGGTGCTTCAGTGCTCAATTAGGAATATGGAATGGGTAAAACTGGTTTAAGACAGAAAATAGGGGTTTTCTGAATGATTCAGACTGTAAAAATGATTTTTCAAGAGATATGTGGGCTTTAAAATCTTTCCTGCTCTTTAAATTGACTTTCTGATGTTTTAAAGTGAGGAATTGGGCTTCAAAAAGAGGTTTTTCTGAAAACAACAATTTCTAGGGAAATTTTGCCGGGGTTTGTCCTATTTTTGGTACTTTCTGGGAAAATTATGTGGACAATTTATTTTCTTTCTTGAAGTTTAATTAGTTCAACTAAAGGCTTAAACTGTGAATTTGCAGGTTGGAATGTCAAAAAATACCTTAACTACAGGTATTTTGACAGTCAGGAAGGTTTCTCGGAACTTCTGCTGTTGAATTTGATCTCTAGTTTGAATTGCTGGAGCCGATAAGGTCTTCTCTGGTCTTCAAATAAGGAATTTAGAGTGAAATCTGAGTTTAAGGCATGAAATCGTCTAATCAGTGGTTTAAAACAGGGCCTAAGAAGTTTAAAAGGGCTAGGCAAATCTCTTTTAATAGTCGGGTGCGAGAATAGCAGTGAGAAATAAGATAACAAAGGTGTAAACTTTGGATATAAACCTTCGTTACTCATAATAAATGCAGGTCCTATCAAACAGGCAGCAATGGTTTTGTTTTCGAATGCAAAAACCATTGGTTGGTTTCGCATTGGATTTGGGTTGTAAGTTGTTTTGAACAAAATGAACGCGCTGCAATCAGATTTCGCCATGTCACCGAGGGAGGAAATGGGAAAACCACCCATTTCACATCCATTTGGGCGACAGGAGGTCGATTGATTTGTGAGCGCGAAACACGTCTAGAACTGTTGGATCATCATAGAAAGAGAAAAGGGCTAAGATTGATTTGAAAGTTGCAGTTGAAAGGTTGGGTGGGACTGGGCGAACTCAAATAATAAGTGCTGGAACGGATTAATAATGTAATAAAACTTTATATAATATGATTTATAACCAAAGTTTCATTACAAAAGGGTAATGCGGATTATGGAATGTTATATAGTTATAACAAAGGTTTAGATGTAGGATATGGGTGCCTGAGGCGGAATATGAAGATTTAACCATGGGTTAGGCTATGTATAGCATGAGGCTATTATATAGTTGGAAATAATCAATGTGAATTACGATATAAACCTTTAGTTCATTTGCAATAAACCTTGGGTTAATGCGGGGGTAGAAACAATGTATTTACAAAGGTTTTGGAGGAATAAAATTTAGTTTAAATTAAACTTTATGATTAGCTTGGCTGTAGATTTATTTTTCAAAAACATGTCATTCTTCCAAAAGCTTATTTATATTTATATTTTTATTATATAGTTTTAGAATATTAAAGGCCTAAAACCATAGGGGGTGGGATATTTACATATTGTTAGTTTTATGCCAAAGGGGGTATATTTTGGGATTTTATTTTCAACATGTGGATAATTAACTTTGGCATAAAATATTATAATAGTGGGTTTTAGGGGATATAAAAATAAAAGGAGTTATATTAATAGGATAAGGTCTCTTTTTAGGGAGTTAATAAAAATAAGTTAGAAATCAATATGACAAGGAAAATGAAATACTCAAGAAATACACTTATATGACTAAGTAAATTGAAAACCTTAAAGCAAAGTTTATCATTTAATGATTTCACCACTTTTACTTAGAATAAGATGTTTTTTGAGGGTTTGTATGCTTTATGAAATGGAGGAAGTCAATCAAAAGGGATATTATGTGTTTTTGAGTTGTGATGGGTGAATGAAGGGTAAATAATGATAATTGGAGATTAATATAGGAATTCAACACTTTTAACTAATAGTCATTGAGCCTTGGGTCCGGTCCTAACAGAAGTCAGAGAAATTCTCTGATCCCCTTTGACTGAAATTCTAGAACGCCGAATAACTATAGGGATGGGAAATTAGTATTTTTTACCTGGTGATGAATATTTACAAGCTTCTTCCCACTTCTTTCTGCCTACCCAACTTTAATCTAACATTTTTTCTTCCAATTTTCAGGTGCACTTGAGCTTGCTACCTTGAAACATTTTATTCTTTTGAAAAGCATAAAAACTATATAAATATACCTTATATCATCCGAGGGCTCAGATTAAATTGATGAGTTCCTCTTTATTCTCTACCTATCTACTGATTAATCAGGATTAAATTGTCCGACTAATGTTTATTCACTATCTAGAACTTGAAATTGACAACGTGACAAGTCAAGATTAAAAAATTTAACTCATCATGGATTATGGCATTTATTGATACTCTGCCATAATCATTTTCAAAAAGTAAAAAGTAGTGGCATTTGGAATTTCTCACTCTCATGTTTTATTTCTTTTTATTTTGGGGTCTATATTCTTTTAAGTCCTTTGATTTTTCTTTTAGGACTTTTACCCTCTTTTTTTTATTTTTACAAAATATGGGAAAACAACTTGCAAAAAGCAAGGTATGTACATATTTTATAAGACTATCATAATTCAATTCCAAATTATGAATCCTATACTTATAGGACCCTAATAAAAACTATACTTAAAAATCTGTCTCTATTTCAGACTATTTTCCTCAATGAGGAGGCCCGGGAGACAGAAGAAAAATTGTTTTGTTTACAAACTTATTTTTGGTCTTTATTTTTGAATTGGATCAGTGTCTACCACCAAGTTTTTTATTCTAAGGGAGAACTATATGACTTTATCTTTATGTACCTCTATTTTGGGAAATTATTCCTAGAAAGGAAGCCCAGGGGGTTAAAAAAGATGATGATTATCTACTCAATGAGTGACTATAGCTGACAAATGAGGGTTTCCTCAAAATCATTAGCAATAACTCCATCTCTCTTCTGGAAAAGGAGGGAAATGCAGTTTTTTGAATGAATATTGCATATACTACGTAACTTTATATGACTTAATAGATGGTTCAATTTTTTCTTTGGAAAAAAAATAGATTAAATTAGTTATCAAACATTAGACCCCCTAAGTCAGGCAAAATACAATGAATTTTTTGAGCCAAATGCTCCTACATCAGATAGCGTATTGGGAGGATTCATTATTGAGTTTGAAATATAATTGATTGTGTCGTATAATGAAGTGAAATGGCGATTATTTAAAGGACCGCGAGGTAAGTCTTTTAAATCTTTGAAATTGTGGATTAAGATGCTTCTATGTGATAATAGTGTTTTACGAATGAAATCATATTGCTAGTTTACTTATGTTTGGAGAAGACAAAGTAAAGCTGAGCATGAGAGCAACATAATGAGAAGTGGAGACTAATTATGGCCTTTTATTGAGTCAGTCTGAAAGTGAAAAATAAGAAATCCAACCCGAGAAAACTTCGCAGTATTCCCCATTCCATCCCGTAAGTTTTCAAAATCCATAATCCAACAATATCTAGAGTATCTGTTGTTTTCCTGCCCTCCCTACCCTAACCTTCCTACTCCCCATCCCCATCCCCCTCCCCCTCCCGAAGAAGAGGTATGGATGATGATATTAAGCTACCTATTTTCAAAGGAATTGGAATGGAGGACCCAAAGAAGTTTTGGTTTTTATGTGAAGTTGTATGGGAAGTGAAGGAGGTTAATGATGAAAATATAAAGAAGGTGAAACTCGTTACGACACTACGAGATAGAGCATTGACATGGTATATGAATTTTTCAACTAATCGTAACAGAACTTTTGGTGACATTAAAACAACAATGGTAGAATAATTTAAGAAGCCGAAGTCTCAGTTCAACTGCATCACTAACTTGAAAGAAATAAACATAAACCTACTTAGTCTGTTTGGGAGTTAGATCATAGGTTTAAGGTACTATTGGATCAGGTAAGCTTTGACATAGCTCTACAACAACATCAAGAGTTGTTTATAGCTACGCTGCTAGTGCATATATGATTTCCATTGATGCAACAAAAGATAAGAAATCAAGATGAAGTGTTATGCAGAATTATGATCTATGGATAAATCAAATTCCCTAAGTGTGGTGCTAAGCACTTAGAAAAATAGATGAAATAATTTGCTAATACTTTCTGTAAAGATGAGCAGACACCCAGAATGATAGAAGAACCTACTTGCAATACAAGTGCTTCTCCTCCTCCTTCTGTCGCTTTTTTTGTCACCTTCAATCCAACTTAGATCACCAGATTGATTCCTACAAGCATAAACAGAGAACAACAAATAGATTGCAATATACAGATGCCTACTTATCTTAATCACTCAAATCAATTATATGTGAAACATATATATCATTCAATAATCCATTGCATGAGAAATAGAAACATAAACTGATACATATATGGGAAAATGAACAAAAATATTTATTAAAGACTAGAAGGGGGAGGTTACAACCAATGATCGATTTTATGCCACCCGCTCCAACTTCATCCTAGCCTCATCACATCCAACATCACACCAACAAAATATCAGTACTTCCACTCTCTGAAATGAGAATTCAACAAAAAAAATTTACCAAAATTCTTCCTTTCCTAGCACTAGGATTTGTGCTCAATTTATAGGGAAACTAATGGTAGTTTATCAATGAATGAATTTGTAGTAATATGAAAGACATGTTCCCAAGTTCAGACGTGTTATATGGACACTTGGATTTAAATTTTTACACATATGGAATATTCTAGAAGGCACTGGCCATGTGGATATTCTCAGAACAATGATAATTCCACGCCCAGGTGACTAACGCACTCTTGAATTTCAGGAAGTGCATTGTAGTGCACGCTTGAATGGAGGATTCTGCATATGCAATGCAGTTAGTCCCTTTAGAGGTAGCGTTGGTGAGTTCATATGTGATATAAAATATATTTAAAACCTTGGAAATCTCACAATAGAAGCCATGAATGAATTGTTCTTCTCTTACGGCATATAACAACTAAAATGTAAGGAGATGATAGACCCTATTTCATTGGTCCTAGGGATGATGTCCAGTTTGACCACGTCATGGGGGATGATGCCCAAATTTAACTATAAAAGCTTCCCCCTAAAGCATGAAGTAGAAATAATAATATATATTTGAAAGATATTCTTTACGATGTGATGAGTTGGAACTAAAGAAAAGAGGCGACCTACATCAATATCACAATACATTACATCATGATATTTTCATATTGATGATGAATTGCTGAGGGAGGCATTCCCATGCTCAACACATAAAATATCTAATAACATGTACATAGTTCAGAAAGTCGTATGCATTGGAATGTTTCCCAATACATACATGCTTACATATATAGGCCCGTGTTCAGATAACGATTTTTATGTAAGGTCACCATACAGATGATGTGTACAACAATCTTGAAATCGAAACCTGAATGGATGAAACTAGATCCGGGGTCTTCTTATCTCATTCACTCGATCATTCGGGTACAAGTATAGCCATGCAAATATATGATTTGTAGTCGAACATGGTAAGACATCGTTTGATTACCAGCCAATGATGTGAGTTGTTAACAAATGCAAGAGAACCACCATTGATGTTAATGGCTCTTATCTTTCGGTCAAAGGTCCAGAAGCGAGTATCTTTTCGATGTTCAAACAAGCCTCATGCTACTGAAAGATGATGTTTCGAAGTAAACTTCTTGGATGATGATATGATGTCGACAGGAAGCCACTTTATCGCGAAACGGGAGTTACTGATTTTAGAGACAAAATATGACTTGATATAGAAATTTTTAGGGATGACTGTCATGAAAATGAAGGTTTATGAGTATTTCAGAAGGATGAGTATTCACTGGATGAATTTTCTTGAACATATTGGCAACACTGAGATGAGTTGGAAGCATTGACCCAAAACCACAGTGAAGGTATAATGAACCATAGGTATGAATGAACTGTCAAGAAGATTACCCAACCCAAATAGTCACGACGATGGAGTGAAGTGTCATGTTCAAGAGTGAACTTCCACCATAAAAGCTCTATTCACTTTCCCAAATTTTCCCCAGTCATTTGTCGACCAATACCCCTTTATTTTTTAACAAGCTTGAGGAGGATAACATATGCTTGATCTATAATTCAACCCTTCGGGTGATTATGCATCGCTATTTAATAATTTAACGGGTCTGGCGATAAATGAAACTCAATTATTGCCATGTTCGATAAGCCCGTCACTATTTTATATTTTAATGAGCATAATGACAATGACAAACCTGTCCTTTTTCATATTTATAGTGTTTGAAAAAGAGGAGAAAAGAAAACTCCATGAGTCCTTTTTCATAAATTTGTCACTTAGATATGAAAAAGTGTAAAATTATATCTAAGAGAACCTCCTAGCCATGTTCGACTAATGTTTTTATTTTTCGTAAATAATCTATCTCTGTCCAGAAAAGGGTTAAACTTATACTGAGTAGAGGTCGTTTCATTTAATTTTACAAGCTCAAAAATACAAGTTCTTGGAAATCGTTTCACATTATCGGAGTCTAAAAAGAGCTAAAAGAAGACTCCATGGGGCCTTTTTCGCCATTATCTAATATCAAAAAAGAGAAAAAATTGCACTTCAAGTCCTTTTCCGTTTTTATCAAAGCTCGAAAAATAAGGATAAAAGTATGCTTTGTGGTCGAATCTTCTTGAAATAAGTGTGCATGACTAATCTGCTATGTTAGCTGTAAACCTGTTAAGGACAACATCAAATGGATTAAAAATACTTGTTTCATGATAAAACATGAATAAAACCATAGTCACAACAATAAATATGATTTGCAAATAATCAAATGACTAATTAAAAGAGTTTATTGTTAATTTTTACCATCTGAAAGTTACCATTTGCATTTTGGAGCTCTGAACCTATTTTTGCCCCCGAACATCAGCTGCTGATTGCAATCAATTATGTGGATTGTTTTTCTCGCCGTTTGATCCAGGTTGGTGCCATAAACCTCCTATTTCCTTCAATAGTCTTTTTGATTAATTTCATTACAATTTTTTTAGGGATTTGGGCCCCTTAGGGTAAATATATTTTGAAAATAAGGCAACGCACCCTTGAATATCGAAAGGTGCATTTCCGTGCATTGGAATTGAAGGCCAGGTACACTTGCAATGCACTGTCTCTTGACCAGTGGTACATTGGGTGTAATTTAAAAAAATTTCTTTGTAGTGTCCCCGAATTTTGCCTAAAGTTTTGCATGAAATGGGCCCTTATGAGTCTTATGGTTGTGTTTCATGGATTCAACGGACCAAAATGACAATTACTCGAAGGGAAGAGAACATGAGGAACAAAACATGATTTCCCTAAATGATACGGGTACTCGAAGAGCCCTCAGAGACTGTGGGTTGCTGAAGTACTTCAGATTATTTGGTATGAGGCAACAGATGGAAATTTTGGAGTTCCTTATTCACATATGGGATCCAGCGATTGAGGAATTTCATATTGGGGACAAAGTGGTCCCAATTTTATTGGAGGATATCTATTTTCTCACAAGCTTGCTGAGGAGAGGCCTACTCTTTTCTCTCTCAGGGTCTGCTCTTAGAGGAGAGACAGTGAGAGACTATATATTGCAGTATTGCAATCCATGGGCAGAGCCTAGAAAGGATGGGAAAATAAACATCTGCGATGCTTGTTATTTTCCATTGAGAACCATATTATTCACAATCACAAAGCTGGCCGGTACTGCTACACTACACGTAGAAAACAAATCTTAAATGTAGTATGCACTAGAGTGCATGGAACCAACAATTTTCAATTGGGCTAAAGCTGTACTCTCTCAAATGAAAGAAAAACTGAGCAAGGGGAAGGGAGGAAGGAAGAAAATTTTCATCTATGGTTCGATCCTCATTTATTTTGCCTTAGAGCGGATTCCACTGATGCAACCTCAGCTTGTGATGCTGGGTATATCTAACCCTAGAGATCCAAGGATGAAAAAATGGGTAGAACTGATGGTTAGACATGTTGGTCAATCGACCATCGTGTTCTCCACTTCATTCTTCACTTGGTTCAAGGGATATATTATCACCATCAATGATTATGCATATGCAAGCATCGACTTTCGAGGAGATCCAGATTTAGTTTTAAAATAAGGAGCTTAGTGGGGTGCAATTGGTAAGAATGCTTTGACCATGTTTTTTATTTTATTTTTCTAAGGTTTATACATTTTTTTGTATTTTGATGTTTTCCCATGACTAAACTAAAGTTTTGATGTATGCTGATGTGGGTTGAGTTCGACCAATGGGACAACCAGAGAAGGAAGTGGATGAGCCAGCACAGAGGGCTTTCAGGAGAGCAGTCCTTCAGGATTTGGATATGGTTGAGACTCTTGCTGAGCTTTAGTAGCACATACAGGGGTTGACCTTCGCAATTCTAGATTTCCAAATCGAAGAGTTACCCATGCGACTATAGTGCCATACTATTGGCATTCCTAACTGCTGGATGCGATTACTGCATAGGACAGATAGATCAGTAGCATGTTATCATGAGCACCACTCGTTTACTTTTGACATGTTGCATACATTTTAAGGTCAGATGACTAATGTGTTTTGGGCACAAATTTTGTAAAAACCTATAACTATATATGTATTTATTTTCAGTTTTTTCCTATGTTTATTGCACAATCCTATTCAATTATGTAAATGTATATTTACATGTGTCGTAAATGTATGTTTAAAACTTAATTCACTAAATAATCAGTTAATGTGTTCAAGTTTCTGGAAATGTGTTGATATTGAATGAAATCAAAATATCTTTCCAAAATTAGAACTCTTAGGAACATACGATCAAATGTTGGATTTATGATAGTATAAACACTAGTAAGTTCGATCAACATGCTATACTCAGTGATATTGTTTGTAGATTGACTAATACAAATCCCTTGAAAACTCACTAACTCGTCGTTCGGAGCAAAAATGGCCCACGCTACAGAGGATAGATTCTGTGTACTACGACTAACACCATCAATATACCCAATGAATGGTTCCAAATATTTAGACATCCGCGATTAAATGTAAAGTGGATTACTAACTTCAAGAAAAATCTAGAAAAACAAACTAAGATAGTAAAAGCAAATCAACAACATATATACAATAAAATACAATAGTTTACTACGCTAATGTTTAAGCATAGTAACATTTTAGATACAACCCATTTCAGGGTTGCGCCAATGGAATTCCATCGTAATCTACCAACTCGTAGGCACCCTTAGCAAGAACTCTTTTGACAATATAGGGCCATGCCATAATGGCTCAAATTTCCATGTACCAATTACATCAGCTTCTTGATCATAAAGAAGGACTAGGTCACCCTCTAAGAAGATGTGAGGCTAGACATCCTTGTCTTATTGCACCTTTATACGTCCCTTATGCACTTCATTGGATAATGTGGCTTCACGACGCATTTCATCTATATGGATGAGGTTAAAAAGACACGCTTCTTTAGCAGAGGTGTCAGGTAACAAGTCGATTGTGAGTTTTAACGATGGTATTTCACATTGGATTGGCAAGATAGCTTTCAGACCATACACCAATTGAAAGGGGGTAAATCTAGTTGCGTTTCTCACCGAGGTTTGGTACGCCCACAAAGTCGAGTACAACATTAAATGCAAATTTCGTTTATGAACTCCTATCATTCGTTGAAGCATTCGTTTAAGAATCTTGTTAATAGCCTCAACCTGTCCATTTGATTTCGGATAATAAGGAGTAGAACTATCATGAGACAGTCCTAATTTTGTAGTCAACTCATTCATCATATGATTGTGAGAATGTGAACCATGATTTTTGACTATAGCCTATGAGACCCCAAACCATGAAATCACATTATTAAAGAAAAACAATGCAGTTGTTTGTCCTATGTTGTTGAATGTAGGCATTACTTCTGCCCATTTGGTAAAGTAGTCTACTGCGACAATAATATAAACATGCCCCCCCGGACAAACGAGGGTTACAGGTCATGAATTCAATGCCCTATTTTGAAAATGGTCCCACAAAGACAACATGATGCATTGGCACTGGGTTTTTGCAGATTTTACAATCAAATATATGGCACGCATGACAAATTCTGACCATAAGGATGCAGTCGCGAAATATGGTAGGCAAAAAGTAACCGGCACAGAGTATCTTCTGTGTGGTAGCATATCCAGAAAAGTTTCCACCACAAGCCACATCATGATAATAATTTAAAACCATTTTGACCTCCTCATGAGTGAGGAACCTCCTTAAAATTGTATCAACACCACGATGATAAAGTCTATCTCTCACGATCAAATAATATTTGGCTTGGTATCAAATATGTCGTTGGTCAGAGTGAGAGGTATCAGGCCAAAAAGTATAGGTCTAGAGATAAATGAAAAAATCCCCATACCAAGAATCAGATGATCCGATCAAAAACAGAGACTCGTCAGGAATAGATGGTTCTGATGTAGTAGCAGTACTATCAGAGGGAAGGTCACAGAGAACCTCAGCCAAAACTAAAGACTTGTTTAACTTAGATCTAATGAATTCCAAATCACACTCTTGCAAAATTACAATCTATTTTGAATACTTTCCCCCCTATAAATTGATGTGATAAGATGTAAGTCATGGGGTTGCAACCTGAAATGACAATACTCTTCTAAAACAATATATAGTGGTGAAATATTTGGACAAATTGAACAATTTCCAAGGAAATCTTTTCTACATATGAATTCTTCACTTCTGTATCACTGAGATTACGACTCAAATAATAGGTCGAATGTCATATCCCATTTTCTACTTGGGCCAATACCATAACAATGGTCATATCGACCATGGCGATATATAAGAAATAATCACTTTGATAATTGGGGGGATATATTAATGACATCCAGAGAAGATTATACTTGACATCATCAAAAGAAGTTTTCACAACCTTATCCCAATGGAAAGGAATCCCCTTTTTCATGAGCCAAGTAAATCCTTTAGCCATTTTGGCATAGTTGGGTATGAACCTCCTTAGGAAGTTAGCCTTTCCCTGAAGTTTCTATAACTGAAGCAAATTTGATGGCACAGGGAAATCAAGAATGGCCTAGAACTTCAGTGGGTCGATTCGAATTCCTTATTTTGAGACGACGAATCCTAGAAAACGACAATTCTCATCATTCCAGGAATCTCCCAATGGCCGGTGCCTTCTAGAAGAGTCCATATGTGTCAAAAATCAAATCCAAGTGTCCATATAACACCTCTGAACTTGGGAAAATTTGTTTCCTATTATTAGGAAGTCATTCATTGAGAAATTACCATCAATTTCCCTATAAATTGAGAACAGATCCTAGTTCTAGGAAAGGAAGAATTTTGGTAAGGAAATGATGTTGGATTCTAATTTGAGAGAATCAAAGTACTAATATGATGCTGGTGTGATGTTGGATGTGATGGGGATTGGATTAAGCTAAAGCTGGTGGCATCAAATCTATCATTGGTTGTAACCTCCCCCTTCTAATCTTTAATAAAGATTGTTGTTCATTTTACCATATATGTATCTGTTTATGTTTCTATTTCTCATGTAATGGATTCTTGAATGATATATATGTTTCACATCTAATCGATTTAAGTGATTAATATAAGTAGGCATTTGTATATTGGAATATGTTTGTTGTTATTTGTTTATGCTTGCAGGAATCAATTTTTCGATCAAAGTTTGATTGAAGGCAACAACAAAAGCGATAGAAGGAGAAGGATAAGTGCTTGGATTGCAAGTAGGTTATTCTATCATTCTGTGTGTTTGCTCATTTTAGAGAAAGTGTTAGCAAATACTTTCATCTATTATTCTAAGTGCCTAGCACCACACTTAGGGAATTTTATTTATTCGTATAACATAATTATGCATAAAAAATTGGAAACTCCACTGGGGATGATGTCCAATTTGACCAAGTCACGGTGGATGATGCCCAAATTGACCTATAACATGAAGCTATGGATATTTATATGAATTTGGAAGATTTGACTATAGGAGATACTAATGTAGGTATGAAACAAATCCAAAATCAGTTGGCGAACCTGACCCTACAATTACAGGATATCAAGAAAGGTAAAGAAGTTAGAGAAGAAGTATGGTGTACAAAGTGCATATTAGAGGCCCATTCTAAAGAGAAGTGAATAGCCAAAGCTAGAACAGAGAAGTAACTTTGACGTATCACTAGATTCGATGTATAACATAGCTCTGACACAAGATTGAGCTCTAAGGCAAGCCCAAGAGTCAGCAAATCAAGTGAGTATTTTAAGGTATTTTCTGCAGACTTGTATGAATATGTTAAGAGATCAAAAGACCATATATGGGATTGAGGAGTTGATAAAATCCTGTGCATCAAAAGTAACACCATGAAGTGAGATGTGGGAACTTAATAATTTTAATCGAAAAAAGATAACTAGAAAATAAATGAGGCTCAATGCGTAGACAGGAGAATATGAGATGGACAAAGTTATTTTGGATCTAGGATTTGATGCTATTGTCTTGACGAAGCAAACATGGGAATTGAAGGGTAAGCTGAAGCTACAATGACCACCTACTTAGTTAAGGATGGAAAATAAGTAAAATATTTTTCCTATGGGAAGACTACTAGGTGTCATTGTGGATATTGAAGGAGTGTGCACTAGTGCTAATTTTGAACTTATAGAGATTGTTGATGATAGTAACCCTTACCCAGATTTACTCGGACTTGACTAGGAATTTTCCAATATGACCATAATTATTCTGAAGAAGAGACATATGATATTTGAAACAAAAAATATGAGAGTGATTGTTCCCTTGGACCCATCAAAAGGAGCAAGATACATAGAACCAGTCAGAGAAAATTAATCTGCAACAAACATAGACAAAATTTATCAAATGACAACGAAGGAAAAAGATTGGGTTAACCCTACTGCAGAAGGAAATTTGAGTTGGGAGCATGATAGTTCTTGTACCTCAGATTCAAAAGAAGAGTTGGAAAATTGGCATAATAGGCTACATAAAGTATCCAGAAGGCGTTGTTTAAGAATAACCAAATCATTTCACTGTATCATATCTGAGGCATGTAACCTACCTTATTATGATGGCATAGGAGATGTGAATACTTTTCTTACTGATTATGAATAACAGGTTCAAGAAAATCAAAGGTTGTTAGCCTTCAATGTATCCCTAAGAGCTACCCATGCTAGATGGTGGAATGCACTCAGGAAGAATATAGGAGGTTGGCACGAATGTTAAATAATGACATGGATAAGGTTTGGATAGATAGAAATAGAAATGGAGATAAAATATGATGTTCAAACCAATCCTAGGGAGCATATCCAGCTATGCACTTAAACATGGAGGGAGAATCCACAAAAAGAGTGATACATGGATAAATTGATACATTGGAGACAATCCCTAAGAACTGTTACCTAGAACAAAACTTTGACATAGTAGCAAGAATTGGGTAGACATGGTTGATGGTTTCATATTAACATTCAACTTTGTATATGATTTCCCACACATGGATTTGGCCCTTCAGGCAGTCAATAAGAAGATATTTGAGAATTTCACCTTGCTGACTGATCTGAATTTGAATGTTAGTTTTGATGTGCTAATTTCATCTTCAAATTTATATTTAAAGTGTTGATCATGGTTGTGATTCTTAAACAGGTAAATGTATGGAGATTATGTTAAATTCTTCAACATAAGAACATTAAAACATAATGTTGTACATTAGCAAAAACATATACAGCAAACCATCACAATGATACATTAACACAATTTTTTGATGAAGGAGTTCATCCCTCCTAAGCTACATCTCCTTTGTTGAGCTTCCATGGTTTGGGCCTTTGTATTAGTTCAAATGTGAAAAAAATGTTGTTTACATTCATCTACTGCTCCTGAAACATGCTTCAATGTTTTTAGAACATCCAAATCTTCTAGGATAGACTCTTCCTGAGCCAAAATTGGTCGAAATTTTCTCCAGTTATGCTTCATTTAATTTTTCCCTAGAATTATCCTCCAAAAATGGAGAGAACTCTAGTTAATGAAACTAAACTTGGAAATCCTCCGAAACTGGCGGAATCCGCTAAACCCGTTGTTATCTTAAAGCTAGGTTAATTAGCAATTAAACATAAGTTAATGTGGATAAGATTGTGTTCACTGCGCATAAGCACATTTTGCAATAAGCATGGTTTAAGTTCTTGAGCTACGAGATTAGTAGCACTTAACCCCACAATTATCCGTTAATATGTCGCTTAACAATCTGCACTCTACCTTCAATCTGGTGGATAAGTCTCATGGGGAGGGGGCTAGCCCCCTCCAAACCCCCGCCGGTGCATTTGAATGAATTTAAATATATGTCGAACACATAACATTATAAGTAATTCTGTGATGGCTTAGTGGTAAGCCGGTCAGTTTTCATGGGGGAGGTCGTGGGGTCAACCCCGACCTTCGCCCACACGTTGATAACAATTTTATTCTAATAATATATGCCAAATTTACTATGGTTCAAAACCTTGGTATAAATAAATATGTTTCGGCCTTGACATATAACATTTCAACTATATGATATAATGTTCAGACCATTGAATTTTGACATATTTTGTACCATTGAAATATAATGAAATTCGACCAATCCTCCAAACCTCGGTTCACTAGAGGGGGCACTTGGTGGCCCCTGGCTACACCACGTGTCCACCACTGGCTGGACTTTCCATCCATAAAAAAAAAAAAATCAAATTCTCCCTTATGATAGGATGTAAAAAAATTTCACCTTCAAAGCTCTCTGGTGAATCCTACAGTGACACTTGTCACAGTTTCATTGGGAAAAAATGACATAATATTCCAGAATATTCCAATTTTGTTGACTGGGCTGGCATGTCATCATTTTTTTCTGTTTTGCAAATTTTTTAGCTATTTAGGAAAATTAACAGCAAGTCATAAATTCCTCATACAGAGTTGGTTTTTTATGAAACTAATTGCGTCAGATTCCTGGCGACGAGTTCTCTGTTGTCGTTCTAGTTTGGAGCATTTCTGAGCACTTTCATTTTTTATATTAACACTGAGCCTCTGATGATTCCTCCCCAATATAAGCCTTTTGGACCCAAAAATATACTATCAATTGTTTAGCAGGTGAGGTTACAACTCCCTAACCTTGTCAATCTGCATCCATTTGGCCTTCGAAGGAATTTTTCCCTTGAGTCCCACTCTAACGTATTCGACATTCACTCTCCTTGAAGTTTTGGTTCTTCTGTCAAGCATGAGATCTTACTAAAGTTCATGAAGATATTCTAGTGAGAAATCATCTATTTATTGCAGATGAACATTCTCTCCTTGATCATCAATCAATCAAGGTTCAAATAATCTCAAATTATCAACATTAACTACAGAGTATATTTGCATATAAGGAGGCAAATCTAGCTTAAATGCATTGTTACCAATATTTTATAGATTTTGAAAAGGACCATGATGGATTGGCTTAATATTTTTACCTTCCCCTTGAAGTCTCTCTTTGATGATATATAACCAAACTTCGTCACCAACTTGGAATTTGTGATCAACACAATGTTTATCATGCCTTGCCTTGTAGCTGCTTTGACTCTTTTCAAGCTGTTCTTGAACTGTGTGATGTACCAACTGAATTTTCTCAATGAAACTCCTTGCTTTATCTATGTCGCTACGACCATCAATAACAACAAAATTTTCAAATATGAAGTCCAAAGGCGATCTTGGAAAGTACCCAAGACATGCCCCAAATGGTGATGTGTTTGTGGAGGAATGATTTTCCCTGTTGTATGCATGCTTAATGTAATGCAATTGTTCATCCCACAACTTGGGGTGTTTGCTGCAATAAAATCTAAGAATATGAATGATGGTCCTGTTAACCACCTCAGTCTAACCATTTATTTGTGGATGAAAGGTTGTACTCTTCTTCAACTTAGTGTCCATCATGTCCCATAATTTTGACCAAAAATTCCCAACAAATCAGGAATCTCGATCACTTACAATAGAAGTAGGAAGACCAATATGAACCCATACATTTTGATAGAAAAGATGAGTTGCTTGGTCATCTGTAATTTTCTTTTTACATGGCATCAAAACACACATTTTGATGAACCTATCTACAACTACATACAAGTACTAATCATGACCTTTCCTTGACATTGGAATACCTCCTACAAAATCCATTGAGATATTCTCCCAACGACGTGAAGGTACCAGAAGTGGAGTGTAAAATCCTATTTTCCTATTGCTAGGCTTGCTTAATGCACACAAAGAATATCCTCTAACGAAACGAGATACACTATCAAACATGTGTGGCCAATAACAATACCTTTGGAGATTCGCTATCATCTTTCCTACACCGAAATGTCCAGCAATCAATGAAGTGTGAAAATCCCATATGATATCATTTCTTTCTCCCTGTGGAATACATAACTTGCCTAAGTGATACCACAAAATGTTATGTACATGATAATATAACTCTTCAATTTGGTTTCCTTGACTCAAGATTTCATACACATCACGAAAATCATTATCATGTGCATATTATTCAATTTAATTTTCATGCATAACTAAATTCTTCTTGAGTATAATAGATGAATTTACAATAGGCCTAGAAATCATATCAGCTACCTTATTGTAAATTTTCTTTTTATACCCGATAACCAAATGGAATTGTTGTAGAAATCCCATCCATCTTAAGTGTCTTGATTCTGCAACTTTGATTGTGACTGTAATTATTGCAATGGTTGATGGTCAGTATGGATAATGGTCCCCTTCCCCATAATATAGTGCTTCCATTTCTTTACACTTTATACCAATGCATATAACTCTTTGTCAAAGGTGAGATAGTTAGTCACAACTCCGTTAAAAATTTTAGAATGAAACGAAATGGACCTACCATGCAGCATGAGAACTGATCCCATGGCATAATCACCAGCATATGTTTGAATCTCAAATGGCTATCTAAGATCCAGAAGAGCCAGCACTGGTGTTGAACTGATCTTTTGTTTTAAAGCATCAAATTCTTTTTCTACATATCTCCGCTATAGAATACTTTCTTGACACTTGTCAATGCATGTAACGGATCTGCAATGGAAGAAAAATTAGCAATAAATTCCTCCAATATTGTGTTGCCCCAAGAAAGCTTCTTGCCTCCGTAACTATATAGGGCTTGGGTCAATTCACAATGACATCAACCTTGGAAGGGTCTATCTTCAGCTCACCTCCTCCAACAATGTGTCCCAAATACACTAAAGAAGTCTTGCCAAAATCACACTTCGACATATTTAAAAATACTTGTTCTTTTTTCAAGACATCAAGTACTATGTTCACATGCATGACATGTTCATATCTTGATTTGATGAATATAAAAATATCATCTAAGTAGGAAATGACAAAGTAATCTAGAAATGCTCTTAATACATAATTCATAACTCTTACAAAAGTAGCTGGAGCATTGGTAAGAACGAATGGCATAATAAGCCACTCAAACAATCCTTGTCTAGTTATAAATGCATTTTTCCAAATGTCCTCTTTAGCTATTCTAACTTGATGATAACCATTTCATAATTCTACCTTAGTGAAATACTTTGCATACTTGAACTGATCAAGAAAATCATCAATTATTTGGAGTGGATAAAGATTCTTTACCATGATTTTATTCAGTGCGTGGAAATCCATGCACGTGCACCAAGTCTCATCCTTATTTGGCACCAAAACAATCAGTGAACCACATGGAAAAGTAGATGGGTGTATGATACCTTTGTTCAACAATTCTTGAATTTTCTTCTTGATTTCCATGCTCTCCGTTATTGACATGTGATACATGCCAATGTTTGGAAGTGGAACATTTTACTGCAGCTGAATCTCATGATGAATTCCCCTCTTGGGAGGTAACCCATTTGGTTCCTGAAACATATTTCCATGCTGACTTACCACATCAAACAAACCACATTTTAATTTTTCATCACAACCTTCAAAAGATTCATATTCCATATCATTATTTTTCTTGATCATGAGAAGCACATAATTTTTACTTACATTAACTAGTCTCTTCATCTTCCTTGCATTAACTAAAGAAATATTTAGCCTTTGGTGATGAGCTCAGAAAATATACTCCACCTTGTTGGCTTGAGGGGTCCTGACATAGGTTCAGAGTTTAGGTTAACCAACAAAACCCTCTTACTACTGACCCTTCGGCAGTGACTAGCTTGCGCAAGTCAAAGTCTCACACAAAGCAGTATGGGGGAGTGATGAAACCAGGTTTCCACACTCTGAGAGAGAATTAAATGATGTGGGTGCCCTTAGATCTAAAACAATCATGAAAAAACCCCCACAATAGAAGCCCTAACTAGTAAACCCTTAACAAATAGATTTAGGTCAATTATGCATAATATCTTGCACGGAGGTTAAATAGAGTCCACACTTCATGTAATAACTCTTAACAGATATTATTAGAACCCAATAGCACTAGATACATTCAATAACCATTCATCTAAGGTTATAAATAATCGCACAATTTATTTAAACACATATAACTCAGGAATCAGAAATAACATGCAGAAATGATCATAATGTAAATAACAAATGCATTTCAGACTTAGATATCAGCAACAATAGTTCTTTATTCATAAACAACTCAGATATTCCTTACAAAACCTTCAGTTCACCCATGCAGACAACCAATAGGGTCCACACACAGCAAGACTAAGGTTTCCACGCACACAGCCAACAGAAGCCTTTTACCCACACAATTTGCACAAAATATCAAAACACAGCCAGATCTATCATCAATCATTCACTTCTTTTCTAAAAACTACCCTATCCAACTCGATCTAGACTCCTATATATAATTTTAGCCTACTCTCATCTAAGGTACACAAACCGTGGTTTGCGGCCCCTAGTTATACCCTTCTGACCCATTACAACTCATGAGGGGCTTTCACCCGCCCCAAAGCCCCCTAACTTGTGTTGTAAATGACTAAACTTACAAAATCTTTACAAAAATATATTAAAATTATCTTCAAAGCTTGGACTTAGGGGACCCTGCTCCAACGCACCCCATCCTTGAGCAACTGATATTTTTTCTCATGGAGATAAAATACGGCTTTCTTGTCATACAAATATGGACTTCCCAAGATAATTCCTAAAATGTCAAGTGGAACCACATCTAACTCAACTTCATCAAAAAAATTTGCAGTAATGGAAAACTGGAATATACATTTCCTTGTAACCTATAAATTTTCGTTATTGACTATCCAACCCAAAAGATATGGCTTATGATGTGGTATAGTTTCAAGGTTAATATTTTTTACCAAATCTTCTGAAATCAAGTTTGCTTGTGACCCCCTATCAAATAATGCATCAATATTTGTATGATTTGAGATCACCATTACATGGAACAACTCTATCCTTATTTCTCCATTTAGAATGTTGTTGTGACAATTTGAGGAACTAGTGATTGATATGGCTTCTTTTCCCTTTGTCACCATGGCTGTCATACTTGTCTCATCACCGGAATCGGCTACAAGATCAAGTTTTGTGGTAGCAGTCTCTTTTATTTTGCGTTCTTGTTTGGTTTCTTAGGCCTTAGTTCGAGATGTAATTTCCAACAATGAGCTTCATCATGCCCCTCTTTGGAACAATATTTGCATTTATTTTTCTCCCCTTATTTCTTAACACTTGCATTCTTCTTTCCCTTCAATTTTCCTCCCTTCTCTTTCCCCTTACCCTTGAATGGCTTCTTCTTACTACCCTCTTCTTGAATGTCCTTTCCCCTTGCTTCAAGGTGCGTGGCTTTCACACAAACTTCATCTAAATTTCTTGGGTTAAATATAAGGATAATATGTCTCAAATAGAAATGTAAAACCCCATTGTATTTAGAGAGAGTGTCTTTGGAATACAAGTTTATTCCTAACAACAAAGCTCTTTTCCTAAACTCCTAGGTATATTCTTGAACTGTTTCACCCTTGAGTTGCCTAAATTTTTTCCAACTCATAATGGATTTTTGCATGTAAGCTAAAGGATAAAACTTTATTTTAATTGAAGAAATAAACTCAACCCAAGAAATGGATATCTTACCATGGATTCACATTTCCTCTTGAGTCTTTGTTTCCCACTAGACTAGTGCTGCTCCTTCTAGCCTCAATGAAGCCAACTATATATTTATGTCATATTATTGTAGGTTATGAATTCTGAAATAAACCTACAATTGACGGATCCAATTGTCCAACTTCTCTACCTTTACCTCACCATTGTACATGGGAAGTTCAAACTTAATGTCCAATTTGAGTAAGGGAGTTTTTCCTGTTGGGGTTTTTGAGTGAGTATGGGTGGTTTTTGTGGTGGAAGTGGAACATGATGCTGATGGAGATGATGAGGATGATGATTAAGATGGTGGATATGGAGGAGGCTTTCATCCACTGCCCTTTTCATCCTTCTATTCATCCTTATTTCCTTCTAAGGTTCCCTCTCCACATGGAGACTTCGGATTCTCTCCAACAATCATGGTGTTCCTATCTTCAGAGAGGATCCTAACCCTTTCAGTTAGGTTATGAAAAACCTTATTGAATGCTTCCTCTACTAAAAGACCTTCAGTCTCTCATACACCTGACATAATGGCTATGGAGTCAAGCTCAGCTTCTGGTGCAACTTGTACGTCTTCAATCTCAGCTAGAGATAAAACTTGATGTGCTTCAAGTGCAGCTGAGAGTGGAACTTTGGGTGGATATGGTGGCATTATGGCTCTCCTTCATCAGGTCCTAAACTCAGGACTAGAAACCAATAGTTTCCCTTCTCCTCTCTACAACTTCAAACTTGTAAGCATCACAAATTTGCAACCATTAAAACCTTACTTGCAAAAAACTCAAGAAAATCAAGAAAATAACCGTTGGTCAAATACCATCTTGATCTAAATTTGAATGTTAGTTTTGTTGTTCTAATTTCATCTTCATATTTATACTTAAAGCATTGATCACTTTCTTCATGTGCATAGGTTTCTTAAGTGGTTGAAATTGTTAAAGAGGTAAATGTATGGAGATTATGTTAAATTATTGAACATAAAAACATTAAAACATAGTGTTGAACGATAACAGAAAAATATACAAAAAACCATCACAATAATCCATTAACATTGTTTTTTGATGAAGGATTTCACCCCTCCTGGGCTACATCTACTTGGTCTAACTTCCATGGTCTGGGCCTTTGTATTAGCTCAAATGTGCAAAAGGTTTTGTTTACCTTCATCTACTACTCCTGAAACCTGCTTCAATGTGTTCAGAACACCCAAATCTACCAAGATAGACTCTTCCTGAGCCAAAATTGGTCGAAATTTGCTCCAATTATGCTTCATTTAATTCTTCCCTAGAATTCTCCTCCAAAACTGGAGAGAACTCTGGTTAACGCAACTAAATTTGGAAATCCGCCGAAACTAGCAGACTCCACCAAACCCGCCGCTATTTTAAAGCTAAGTTAATTAGTAGTTAAACAAAATTTAATTCAGATAATCTTGTGTTAACTGCGCATAAGCATGTTTTACAATAAGCATGGTTTAAGGTCTTAAGATATAGGATTAGTAGCAGTTAACCCCGAAATTCTCCGTTAATCCATCGCTTAATAATATCCGCTCCGCCTTTAGTCTGGTAGATAGGTCTCATGGGGAGGGGGCTGGCCCGCAGGGCTGCCCCCCTCCAAACCCCCGGTAGTGCATTTGAATGAATTTAAATATATGTTGAACACATAACATTGTAAGGACTTATGTGATGGCTTGGTGGTAAGTTGGTCGGTTTGTGAGAGGGAGGTCGTGGGGTTGACCCTGACCTCCACCCATCCATTGCCAACATTTTGCTCCGAATAATATATGAAAACTTTACTATGGTTCAAAACCTTGGTAGAAAGAAATATGTTTTGGTCTTGACATATCAAAATTTGACCATATGATATAATGTTTGGACGATTGAACTTTGACATATTTCAGACCTTTGAAATATAATGAAATTCGACCAATCCTCCAAACCTCGATGCACTAGAGGGGGCACGTGGCGGCCCCTATTTTTATGATGTGTCTGCCTCTCGTTGGATTGTCCATCCATAAAAAAAAAAAAAAATTCGACCTTAGGATAGGATGTAAAAAAATTTCACCTTTGAAGCTTTTTGGCAAATCTTGCAGTGACACTTGTCACAGTGTCATTGGGAAAAAATGACGGAATATTCTAGAATAATGCTTTTCTGCTGACTGGGCTACCATGTCATCTTTTTGTCCTGTTATGCAAATTTTTTAGCTATTTAGGAAAACAAACAACAAGTCATAACTTCCTCATACAGATTCAATTTTTTATGAAATGAATTGGGTTGGATTCCCAACGACGAGCTCCTTGTTGTCATTCTGGTTTGGAGCATTTCTGAGCACTTTCATTTTTTATCTAAACACTAAGCCTCTGATCAGTGACATCGTAGAAACCTAATTGGGCTACGCAGATAAAACATGCACTAGAATGTTATAAGATCATTTCAGATGGAGAATAATAAGATCCTTGCAACATCAATATCACAAAATCCGAAGGACACCGCGAAGTGACTGGACCTGAGATAGAGATACCATACATAATGAAGTCACTAAAGACTAATAAGGTAAACATAGGATTAGAGGAGGATCCAAAGTTTGCAACTATAGGAGATTACTGAGATGAAGAAACATTTAGTAAAGTTACATATTTACTTTATGAATATCAAGAAGTGTTTCCCACCAAGTTTTCAAAGATGAAGGGTATAATAGGAGATCTGCGAGTCATAAATATTTCTTTGAAGCCTAATGTGAAGCCAGTCAACCAAAGACCTTACAGATTGAAACCGAAGTATAAGGAGAAAGTAAAAGTGGAACTTTATAAGATGATACTAGTAGGTATTATTGAACCTGTCGAAGAATCAAAATGGGTAAGTCCTATGGTAGTGCAAGAAAAGAAGACTCAGGGAGAGATTAGGATCTCTGCTGATTTGAGAAAGTTGGATGATCCATGCCTACATGATCCCTTCCCTACCCCTTTCAAAGATGAAGTATTAGATAATGTAGGAGGATGTGAATTTTACTCATTTGTAGATGGATCCTCAGGTTATCATCAGATTAGGATTGCACCTAAAGATCGAAATAAGACTACATTTTCTACAGAATGGGGCTCATATCAATACACAGTAATGCCTTTTGGATTGAATAATTCCCTTGCTATATTATCTAGGGTGGTGATCACAACTTTTAAGGAGTACATTCACAATATTTTGGAGGTATACTTTGATGATTGGATAATATTTGGGCCGTTGAGAAAATATGTTGGAAGTTTGACACTTACGGTCAACACATTTAGACAATATCAGATCTCTTTGAACCTAAAGAAGTGCATATTTTGTGAACCCTTTGACATTTTGTTGGGACACATTGTCTGTAAGCAAGGACTAATGGTGTACCCTATGAAGATTTTTATCATTGTGAACTTACCTCCACTTGAGATAGTAAGAAAGTTTCACACTACATCGGGACATACTGTGTATTACATGAAGTTTTTTAAGGGGTATGCGCAGATCAGTAAGCCAATGGAAAAATTGTTGAAGAAGGATGCAACCATTAAGTGGAATGAACAATGTCAGAAGAGCCTCAGCCTATTGAAAGGAAAAATGGTAGTTGCACCCATACTAGTGTTCCCTGATTGGAACAAGGAATGTCATGTCCAGGTAGATGCCTCTTGTATAGATTTGGGTGTGGTGTTGGCACAACTTGGTACAGGAGAGGTAGATCATCCTATATATTTTGCAAGTAGGAAACTGTCTAAGGAAGAAAATAATTACACCACTACAAACAGGGAAGGACTGGCCATGGTGTATGCTTTGCAGAATATTATACATTATTTGTTGGGATCACATTTCAAGATGTTTACAGATCATTCCACACTGAGGTATTTGGTTAATAAGCTCGTATTAGGAGGAAATATTTGCAAATGGATGTTGTTATTCTAGGAGTATGACTCTGAGGTCATAGTTAAACCATGAAGGCTAAATGTAGGACCTGACCATCTGTCAATATTGGAGATAGGGGAAGAACCAAACAACATAGAAGGTAATCTCCCTGATATCATTCAGTTTTTGGCTACAGGAATGGCTCCTTCAGAATATACCATGCAACAAAAGAAAGAATTGGTGGTTAACAAAGCTGGATTTTCAATAATAGAAGGAGACTTATATAAGATGAGACCAAATGATATACTTCACAGATATGTTCTTGAACATGACAGTAAATGATTCTAGCAGAAGCTCATGGAGGCGTAGCTGGTGGACACTATATAGGAAAAACTATTTCGAAAAATATTTTTAGAGTAGGATTATGGAGGCCTACACTATATAAGGATGCAAAGGAGTATTGCAAAGCATGTGATGTATGTCAAAGTACAAGGAATCCTTCCAGAAGAGATGGGATTCCATTGGTACCAATGGTTACATTGCAAGATTTTGATAAGTGGGCCATTGATATTGTTGGACCAATCAACCCACCTAGAAAAATAACTGGTGCGAGGTACATAATTACAGCAACTGACTACTTGACAAGATGGGACGAAGCACAACCAGTAAGTGACTATAGCATAGAGACTGCAACAAAATTTATTTTTGAATATTTATTGTCTAGATTTGGATGTCCAACTATTTTGATGAGTGATCAAGGTTCACATTTTTTGAACAAAGCTATTGAAGCATTTACTAAGGAGTTTCAAGTCTATCATCAGAAAATTACCCCTTATCACCCTCAGGCCAATGGAAAAATGGAATAATTTAATAAGATTTTGGAGAATGTACTTAGTAAGGTATGCATTGTGAATAGAGATTCTTGAGATCTTAGAATTCACATTACTGCAAATAGAAATTCATTTCCAAGAGAGGAGGTGGGATGGCTAGTTGAATGGATATTTATGATGCAGGAGCATCCAAATGAAAGGCGACAATTGGAAGAAGATTTTTGTGAGTTTTGTTTTATTTAAATTTGGGCTGACACAACAATTGTCATTTAAATTAAAAGTGCATTAAAATAGGATTTGTTAAATACCAAGAACTTGTTTTAAAGAAACTGTTCAATAACTAAAATAACAGTTTCTCAACCATGTGGAAAGTCCAAGAAAGGCTTAAAAGCCAAACCAGACCCATATTGTGGGGGCTGTCATCGACTGAAAGAAGAACAATTAGAAGTTAAATAATTTAATTAATTGTGTGTGAAATGTTCCATTTCCTTTCGTAAATTTCCTGTAATCGTGCGTACCATTATTATTTTCAAATTTAACATCGTAAGCTCTATCTTAAAATAAATCTACATAGTGGAAAGAAAAAACAAACAACCAAAGCCATTCGATTTGACAAAAAGAGACAATGTTAGGTCCCTATATAACTAGTATAGTCCCTTATTATTGTTAGTGTAACCTCTTTATTGTTATTATTGTACCCCTGTAACCTCCATATTGTTATTATTGTGCCCCTAAATTATTATTGTTAGGTCGGCTAGGATTACATTGTGTCCCCATGGACTTCTATATATAGAAAGGAGGTTTTGTAATTTGTATCATCGAAGAATTGTTCATTCATGTAATGTATTGAAGGTTGTCCCCTCGAAGTTGCTTATTTATAAGGCATTGATATCTATGTTCTTCTATTTTTGGAGCAAGTATAGAGATAAGTTAATTTCAATATTGAGCTCCTCAAAAGCAAGTAAAATGTGTGTATCTGTTTTTCCGAATTGCATAAGTCTTGTTTGAAGAATCAAGTTGAATTGATTCCAAGGGCATATTGTAGAATAGAGATCAATATTGGATTCTAATATGGCCCCTAAAAAGAATTCAATACCCATTAAGCCTTTAGAAGGATCTACTATGACTCATGAAGACAAAGAATGGCAACATGACATATCAAAATTACAAGAGCAAGTGCAACAAATTTCGCTCTCGCAAAGAGCAACAAAAAATGACATGGGAGTTTTGAAGAAAGGCATGGAAACTAATATGGATGGTTTGAAGAAAGGAGTGGAATATAATATGGATGGTTTGAAGAATGGCATGGAAGCTAAGATGGATGGCATGGAAGCTGGCATGGAATCTAAGATGGATGACATGGAAGCTAAGATGGAAAACATGAAGAATGATCTAAAAGCAGACATGGAAGGTTTGAAAAACTTGATACAAGAAATGTTTCCTAATGGTGAAAAGATAGTAGAGGAAACTCATGATGAGAATAAAATAAATGTTAATCGTGATTTCATAAACTCTAATGTTGGAGGGAAGAACCACCATATTCCAAAAATGGATATGAGGAAGTTTTATGGAAAGGATCATGTAACATTGATACTATAGATGGAGCAATAAATTGATCTCAATAATGTGAAAAAAACACAAAAGGTACGCATTGCAACTTTACATTTAGAACAAAATACATTTGTATGGTATCAATAGCTTTGCTCTCGTAAAAAAATTGTCACTTGGTCAATTTTTAGGGAGGAAATGGTAGCACATTATGAGGATACAAAAAGAAACACTTTATTTAGCCAATTGATAAATCTCAAATAAAAGCGTTCAGTGGGGGAGCACATTGAGGACTTCCAAAAATTGAATATAAGGGTAACTGATATTCCAGAGGAACACAGGATTGATATCTTCATAGGTACTTTAAAGGATAACATCCAACATGAAGTTCGCATTTTGGAACTTGATTCATTGGAGAAGGCATTCAGGTTGGCAAGAAAAATTGAATTAAAATTATGGCGACAAGGAATTCTACCACTCACTTCTATAAAGATGGAAGTGTTGCTACTCCTAGATTTCCACAACCTACAAGGTTGACACCATAACAATTGGAAGAAAAAAGAGAAAAAGGGCTTTGCTACAGTTATGATAGAAAATACACTAAAGGTCATAAGTGTGCTGAGAAGAAATTATTTTACATAGATTGTGAATAGGAAGAAGAAAATTAACAAGAATATTCAAAAGAAGAGGATATACACCAGGAACAAGCCCTAGAAGAGGAAGAAATGAGTCTGACCATATCGTGTAATGCATTGGTAGGAATTACCACTCCTCAAACTCTCAAAATAGAAGGACATATAAGGAAGAAAAAGTTAATAGTGTTGATTGATTTAGGTAGTACCCATAACTTTATTCATTGTAAGGTAGCCAAGGAATTGAATTTTTTCCTATACCCACCACCAGAATGTCAAGTGATGGTTTCAAATGGAGGAACTATAAATTTCTCTAGAAAATGCCATAATATCAAGATAACCATGGGGGAATATGTATTGAATGTTAGAAAATTATATATTATGGAGCAATGAAACATATAAAATATGCGGAAAATACAAGCACACAAAACACATAAAACCAGAGAGACACAGATATACGTGGTTCACCCAGTTTGGGCTACGTCCACCCCGAACAACCAGTCCTTCCTTTCTATTATCCAGCAAAAATGAACAGACAAAACCTACAACAGATCCGCTGTAATATCCTCTGTTCTCTCTCACAGTCTCCCTCTCTGTTTCTCGCTCCGAGAATACACACATAATGCACAGCCGCAATACAATGCCCTCATATATACAAGGGGGTTGCCTTCTAGGGCAAAAAACCCTAATCTAAACATAACTTCTACCGTCAGATCATTTGCCTAATGAACGGCCCAGATTGACTAGAAATTACTATACTTTTACAAGGCAATTCCCCCCCTTGGACCCCCCATGGCACCGATTAATTACGGGTGGCGTTGCCGCCCTTTTAAGGTACTGTGGGTCCAATGCCGTGATACAAAGTAAACAAGATAATCAGGTTCCACACCCAACAATCTCCCACTTGGAGACTAATTGTAGCAACTCCACCGCTGCTTCATTTGCTAGAAAATGACTCCTCTTTGGACCTGGATGTTCCTTATCTTCATCGTCATCCTTGAAGACCAATTGAAACTGAGCATGTTCTCAGTTTCTCCCTGGTTACAACTTTTGTTAGCATATCTGCAGGATTTTGGCTAGTATGTATATTTTCCAGCTTCAAATTTAAAAAATATAAAGAGGGTATACCCTAAAAGAAAAATCAAAGGGTAAGAAGAATAAAAAATGGTCAAAAAAGTGAAAGAAATGAACCCCAAACAAAAAATAGACCAAGGAAAGTGTGCAAATCCAAATGCAACTACTATTTCATTTTTGCAATAAAGCAATTGTGTGCAGCTTGTCCAACCTTTGCCACAATTCATGAATAAGTCAAACTGTTTAAACTTGGATTAATCATATTTCAATTTTATGTTGTAGATTAGAGAATAAATATCTGACCAAACAGTTTAATCTTGGCAGGTAAGTAGATAGGTAGAGTTAATAAGAGGTGCTCAACAGTTTAATCTGAGCCCTTGGATGTAATAAGGGTAGAAATAGATAGATTTATCATGTAAAAAGAAAAGGTTGAAAAGGGTTTTCAAGTCTAAATGCACCCTAATAAAGAAGAGAAAATGGTAGTGTTAAGTAGATAGGGTAGGTAGATGGTGCTGCAAAGTGTTATCTGATGAATGGTGCTGCTACATGTTTTTGATCCTTTACTTTCATCACAAGTACTAAAGCAGGAAATACACTGGAAAATCACAGCAAGCAAATTCAAACTCATTAAATTCCCTCATCACTTTCCCCTCAAAAGTTTTATTAATTTTCCCCAAAGTACTAAGGTATTTGGAGATCAAAGGGGCTCAAGGCATTTCCTTGACTTCTGGAGGGACCGGACCCTCGGCCTAATGATCAAAAAGACCTAAGTACTTGAGATAATTCATCATTATAATCATCCATCTTTAACCTTGTCCTAAGTAAAATCCCATTTTACTTAGGAAAATCATGCAAAACTCCATAAAAATCCCTCATGATAATTTGCTATTTTAAGTTTAAGTATTGAAGATAAGATATTGCAATTTACTTCAAAAGTTCTCACTTTCTTAGATGTGCAAAAATATTTTGAGTTTCCTTGTCCTTTGCCATATTTACATTTAACTCTATTTACTAAATCCCTAGTAAAATACCCTATCCTAAGTATATAACTCCTTTTTTATAAATAACCCAAAAAACCCCTCTATTATAAAGTTTAACCAAAGTGTTTATTTCCCCGCGCATTCAAATAAAAACCCACTATACGCCCTTTGGTTAAATTTATCATTATAATATAAACCCGCCCCTATGGTAAGTTAATTACATTCGTTAATTTACCATATAATAAAATAAAAACATATATCCGAAAAGATTTTAACATATGGTTTATATGTTTAAATACCAAAAAAAATAAAAAATCCGAAGTTTTATGCCAACGTGGCTCATCCACCTGGCATTTCCCCAATGATTAAAACCCACCGCAACCCCTAGTTCCATTATATAGCAGGATTAACTAATTATCTGAGTTAGTTAATAACCAACATCATTCACCAATTAGAAATGCCCCGGGATGTTTAAATAAAGATAATTATGTTTTAAAACCCGTCGGGCCCGCACACGAAACCCCACCATCTTTTTTGTCCTTTCCACCGTCTGATCTCCCACTGTAAGATCTACGGCCAGCGTTCACCCCGCTACCCATCCCTTGTCAGCGTTTTAACCAGCGGGGGATGGGTGGTATTTGACTAGTCACCCGTCCACGCGTCAACAACTTTGTGGAATCGCTGCCCTCGCGGTTAATACCGCCTTTGCTCAGAAGCGGTGCGGGGACTTACCACTTACCGCCCGGCCCCTCCACCATACATCAGCCTGTACGTTGATGACGTCACACCTCGGAAAACTAAAAAACCCTTTAAATTGTAAATAAAGCCAGTTTTCGTGTTTTTTTTCCGTTATTTTCGTTATTGAAAACAACAGCGCCTTCTGCTACGATTTTCGAATTTCCATTGAAATTTACTGTGCTATCTGATTTCGCTCCAAGATTCCGCTGCACTTGTGTTCGAGTACACTCCCGCCATCACCTAATACCTGTTAAAAGCCAATTTTCGTCCAAAAACAGGTATTTATCTCACAGCGCCCCGAACTTTAATAGAAAATCTGTTTTCCCTGTTTTCTACTGAATTGATAATTAAAACTCATCACTGAGATCTCCGCCAGAGGTTTTAAAAATGTGCAATTGCTCCCTGAAACTGCATTTGTGTTAATTTCCTTCATTTTAGA